>CABFPE010000975.1:31164-45669 GCA_900660155.1 Hofstenia miamia | reverse complement strand
TATTTTTAATATATATATATATATATATATATATATATATATATATATATTTTTATATATATATATAATTGAAAATGTCAAAATTGGTTTCCATAGTTCTAAATATTAGTAATAAACCCCCTTAGTAGAAGTAGCATTATATTAATCACTGCATTTTGTTGTGCATTCCATTTTTCATACCAAATTTTGCATGTTCTTTGATAACTCCTTTACAAAGCCCTCTCCCTCTCAAACTTATTCGAATGATGGAGTCTAGTGAATATGTAATTTAACAAAACATATAGCCTAATCTAAAGTAAATAACTTTCTTATCTGCAGTTATAATAAATATTGTACGGTTAAATTGCTCTTCCGCTGTTATTTAAGTTTATTGAATATATTTTATTGACTCAATTGATTGACAATCCCACATTAGAATAATTCCGCACATTTTGAAATGAGAAAACTATTTGAAATTTCTTCATTGCCAATCACACATGCCATTTCACTGCAATCTTTAACCTATTCAAAAAATAATGTTCTTGCTGTTTATGAAAAAATTTAAAAGCTAGTTAGTATAGAAGTCAATATCTGTCAACGATCACGAGCGAAATATGTAAAAAATATGCCACTAGTTGCATAACTGTTTTGTTAGTAGAATGCATGTCTTAAATCAAGTTCATTCAAACCATATAAAATGGATGCATAACACTGACAAAGTGTCAAAGATATTAGTTCTTTGCACAGCTCAATAGATAGTGAAGATTTACAGCGAGTATACGCGAATTACCGATTCAAAATCTGTGAAAACAAGACCTAATTTTGCCAGAACCCAATATTGAAATTATATAATTTGGCGAGCAATAACGGTAGCAGATCATTAAAAGTGCAAAGGTTACGGCGTATGTTAGCATATAACCTCGTCTAAATCTGTGACTATATTTTTGTTGTAGCTTAAATTCCTAGTTTTCAATCATAAGTGAGTTCTTAAGGAGAATACACAAAAATTCATCGTAAGTTATACAAAAACTAGAAAAACGAAAAAATTGCGTAGGTCTTTCCCCAGAACCTAACAGCACAAGACTGTTGTGTCACACAACACAATGGAGTCATAAATGTGTTCGATATATATATATATATAAACATAATGTATATATATACAAAAATATACTGTATATATATATATATATAAATATATATATATATATGAAGCTTAAATGGAGATTATAGCAAGTAAATTAAAGAAATCAGTTTTATAAATCCAATGTTGTCAGATTCCCTGTGATGCCAAGTGTTATATTTTTCAATCCAAGCATTAAGGACGCAATTAGAACGTGATTTTTATTATGAAAATTGACGATCAACTTCTTTTGATCATGCCTAATTTCCGGAAACCGTTGGATTGCTATATTTTTTAATTTATACAAATACACTTCAAATTTGTTGCATTTATCACAGAAATATCTTTTTGTTTTTGAGGACAACTGAATTATTTGCATTCTAAATTTTGGTCACATAATTTTGTAACCAAATTCCAAAAATCGAATTCTGTTGAGCTTCACCATCTCAACACGATTTAAAATATGCTCTTTTGAATATCTTACAATAATAATTATTATAGCTACCTAAACCGCTTTTCTAGTAAACTTTATACTACACATTCGCTGTGTTTTCTGTGAATTTAGCATTTTTTCTGATCTGGTCAAAAACTTCTCTAAAATACTAAATGATCTGTTACTTCGCCAGTCTTACATAGAAAAACTATGATTTGTTAAGAGAATAAGTATGAAAAATTTATCATCCATTGTTAAATATAAAGGAATTATAAAGGTTAAAATACAATATCATTACCTGTCACACAAGCAAGATTTTTATTTTTTACAACTAAAAAATATTAATAACACTGGGTGAGACGCTAAAATCTTTGCTAAAATTTTACTAGTCAAAAAGTATTTTGTTTTTGTAGCCAAAACAAAGGAGAAATGCAAAGTTAACTTTCTAATTTTTTCGTTGCCAAATTTAGACTTTATGCATAGTATTCTTAAGTAGATGAAATAATCGTATAACAAATCATAAGAAGTATTTTGATCAGCTATCTTTTCAAGGTTCGCATTCATATCAATAACTCATATTTTTTTACTTCCCTTATTTACATGGCGTAAATAGAAATATTAACCTTACAAATTTGTTAATATATTTGAAAATTAAAAAACATACTGTAATGACAAGATATCTTCCCTCAAAAGAAAAATTGTTAATTTTGAGAGGCTGGAATTTTCTGTTCCACATAACATATTGTGTTGCTGCACACAACAAGGTAAAAATTCTTACAAAACACAACATGTTGTGTTGTGATGTGTACACAAGACACAATGGCAAGCCTGGAAAATGCCATAATTTCCATAATCAGTGGCGTAGCCAGAACTTATAAACTGCTTACTGAGCAAATCTTTATTGTTTTCAAAATATCGAGATTATATTTTGTTTTTAACAAATTTTTTAAGTTTAGACATATAATTGTCTTTTTGTAATAACAAAGCGTCACTCTGAATTTTGTTAATTTACTCATTTCTTCAAAAAACATAATAACATATGAATTTTTTTAAATGTCTTTTGACCAATTTAAAGAAATATATTTAGAAATGCAGATATTTAAACAACATCCTCAATTTAGAAAGAAATTACAATGTTTTTAAACTGTAGCACTAAAATAGGAAATCGTCTATATTTTCTCAACAGATGAGAATTTGGATATAACTCATTCTAAATTGGGAAAATAGCCTAACGAAGTGTTTTTCTATGCACAAGTGCATTTTTGCGAAAAACAAATCTAAAATCTTTTGTTTCTTAAGAGGGTATATTTGCCCACGCTGTATTGAATTGCAAAATCCTGAAATTATTTATTGCATTGAAGTGGACAAATGTCATCTTCACCTTTATGCAAAAAAATTAAGCAGTTATTAAATTCTAATATTTTTACAACTAATTCAACAACACAACTCTCCAAAGAAAATATTAGTGCCCATTTATCTCATCGTTTACATAAATTGCTATTCTCTACTCATGTGAAATACGATTTATTGGTCAGACACACTAAGTAACCATGGCTGACAAGTTTCATGGAAGGATATAAATATCTTTTTTGCAACCGTTGCTAAGTTTGTAATAACAACACATGTAATTGACAAATAGCACTTTGGTGAAAAAAACTTTAACAAAATTTGTTGAAAGCGATTTTTGAAACGTACACCACTTACTTTAACAAAGCATCTTCAAAATTTGTGCAATTGCACGCATGGGTGTGGAAACGTGGAAGCATACATTCTAATGCAAACCCACAAGGCTAATATTCCTAGGATTGAAGATATTATAAACTTTTGTGGAATGCTTTGAAATAAGATTCCTTCCATTAAAGTTCAGCTTTTCTTTTCAATCAATTTGCCATCAATGCTGCTGTTCATTAGACATGCTAATTTATTTGTGTGTAGATTAGATTGAAAGACAATTTATTTTCATAAAAAATTTGTGTATTTTAAAAGTGCTCCCTGTAAGATGAATTTCTGTCTACGCCAGTGTCCATAGTAGTAGGATTATACATTTTTACTTTTGGCAATTAAACTTTTAGGAAAATTAAAATTCACGTGTGCTTATCCAAGTGAATTTAATTTGAAATTTCTTCTACATCAGCTCCGCTCATTTATCATTTTATTTTATGTAGTGAAGCAAGGACTTTCTGAATTACGAATATCCTACACATTCCTTATTTATCATACCCACCAATTATTATAATGTTTCATTTGTTCATAGGACCATTTTATATTCTCTCTATAACAAAAAATTGCACAATGGCTTGTTTAGTCTTCCTTTCAAATGTCACTCCATTTAGTTCAGAAAATTTCTCGCTATTCTAAGCAGATGCAGCTAGTCAAACCAAGAGAAACTGTTTTAAGAGAAGTAGTTTCACAGCAATTCATGAGAAATTGGGTTAATTGTATTTGAAACAAAGCATATTTAGTTCCTTAGTCCACATTGTGCACAAGATTGCTTATTTTTTCCTACTGGTGAATTTACATTTCCACCATCCCAGGGAAGTTGAATATAATGATTTGAAAATAAATAGAGAAGTTAAGAATATAATATGATCGCAAATAATTAGTAATTCATTATTTCCATTTATTAACTTCTAATTTTTTCATTACTAAGTATAGTTTCTATTTTAGATTAGCTAGCCATTATTTGTTACTCTATGATATTTATCATAGCAATTTAAGCTGGTTTTGTGGGAGAATAAAGATTGCAAAATTTTAAAAAGAAAGGTCGAATACGGCTCCACTAATTATACCTGGTTTGAATTGTGAATATTTCTCAAAATTTCGGCCAAGTTGGATTTGTACAGTAATGGGAATCAAACCTGTATTCACATTGTACCTGAGTTTGAGTTAGGTTTCTTGAGGAGTTCTTTAAAGCGAATTGTCTGAGCTGGTTTGGGTTGAGTTGGGTTAGGTTAGATCCGATAATGAAAGTTTCCATTTAAGCTGAGTTGAGTTCGTTTTTGGTGAAAGTTGTGCGGACTTGGTTTTGTTAGTTAGAAAATATGTCCCATTTGTAGCATTGATTAGCATGTTTACTAGAATTCAGAGGTTTGCGTGTGACGTAACATGGCACGAAGGCAGGTTGGCTAAATTTTTCATACTTTCCTTTTTTAAAACCGGAATGTTTTTATTATAAGTGTTTACAAAAATTTCAGTGAAAGAAACCAAAATGTACTTTAACAGTGTCTTGAACAAATGCCTTGCCGGCGGTAAATCAGAGTAATCTTTGGCAGGTTTGTGTGATCAATACGTCGTTGAGCCCAATCATAGGTACCCAACAGTCTATGCCTTGACATTAGTAGCATCAACAAGAAACTATACAAAATGTGGGAGTTGTGTTCAAGCAAATTTTTAGAAACAATAGAAAAGGAAAAATCACTTCAGTTGCAATGAAAATTTAGTTAAAAGATTGTATGAAAATCGATTGGATGATTGTATTGGTAGTAGCACTTGCAACACACCATCATTAGCAATGATGTCTTTTACGTTAGGTTAAAAATTTTGAATATATATATAGATATATATAAGTATAACAAAATGTATATAAGTATATATATATATATATCCATATATACATACATACATATTTTTGTTTATGTAGTACAATAGCAGTTCTTAAGCAGCAGCCTGAATTATCACTCCCATTATTGCTGGTATAACAAGATAACACTATATATTTTTGAACTATATGCTATATGACATTGATACAGATCCACTTACAAATGAATGTTTTTTATATTAATAGAGATCAATTTTCACATATCAGTGCAACTTAATTTCTCAAACTTAAGAATTGATGTCCAAGCCTAAAGGCTTCTCATTGACAGCAATTCACACTTCAAATTCAAACAGCATTTTTACGAAGTAATATTGAATTTCAACATAAAATTAAGTGGTGGTGGTGGTTGCCTCCATTATTATCAAATATTAACTCGCTTGAATATATTGTTATTCTGTTTGGTCAGGATGATGTGGTAGCAACGTTTCAAACACCAGTGCTTAGCATCGCTTACACATCAATGGACAAATAATATGTAAAAATTCGAACTTTATATGATTGGCGCATGGATTATTTAAATCCCTAGACCCTCATATATGTTTAAAATATGAAAGTATGCCTTTCCATCCTCAATATCATATTGATCAGATTTGAAATTGGGCTGGTTTTTTAGGCCCAACCCCGCACCAGCTCTATACAACTTAGTCCAAAACCCGTTCCGATCCATTTCAAGATACCAATAATTTAGCCTAAGCCCAGCCCGGCCTAGCCCAAGTTATTTTTCTTTTATGCCAATGATAGTGTTTGGTGAGTCATAGAAACCCATAAGCGCTACACAATGAAATTGATTAGATCATTTGCATAATGTGTGCATAACAACTTTAGACAGTCTATAATGGCTAATTCAATTGTGTTAAAATTCGAATTACATTTTTAACCTTAATTCAATAAATGTGTCATATATGTCAAATTTCATAAGCCCTTCCTATTGCCACCACCAATTAATTAACATCTAATAATCACCAGGTTATTTCATGAGCACAATTGCACTTTTTATCATTTCATATGTATGTAAAATACTCTGCCAACTTGCATCAACTTTCACTAACACAAAGTGAGAGAGAGTTTTAGGAAACGCTTTTCGTTTGTAGCAGACAAAATTAAGACGTTAGAAGTATTGTAACAACCAAAAACTCTGGGCAGATTAAACTTAAAGAGACTGTTTGTTGTCATTTGCAAATTTTAAGTTTTCAAGTGAATTTTTTTAAACTAAACATTAGACCTAAGATCTGCGCGTCCAAATTGCGATGTCCAAATCACCAACCCAATTTTATGCCAAGTTTAATTCCAACTCCAATATTAATTGTATGTTGTTTAAATTGGGCAGAATTTCGCTTAAGCTGATAGTTGAAAAAATATTTGCGGAAAAGCACTCGTTTGTAACCGAATTATATTATTCATTCCAACATGCTAAAATTAACGGCTCAAAATATGTTACTTGACTTGTCTACATGGCCTAGCAAAAATTTAGAGTAACTAGAGATTTATACTAAACTAACTCAGACAATTTCTTACAATTTGAGAATATTCTTTAAAAATTTTTAACTCAATCAATAATAAAGGGTAAGATATCTCAAATCTGGAAACACCGCTGCATATAGAATCGTCCCTTCTTTGGTTTTCAATAACTACGAACTCGACTAGGCTCGATGAGTAAAGTCAGAAGGTTTCGAAGAATTCGAGAGCTTTAGTAAAAATCGGATGCTCGATTGAAGTTAATCTCATGAACTTCAAGTACAGGAATAACAAATTTTCACTATTGAAGCTGAAAACACACTCATTCAATGTGTACTAAAAATCACAGGATTCCCAAATTTTCTAGGGATGTCAAGAAAAAAGTTTGAAAATGTCGAAGAAACTGTTTGTGACCTTAACAATACAGTAGGCAGCGTGTGGTTAAGAGAATGACATTCCTGCCACAAATTCTGCGTCATAAACAATGTATGGAAATTGACAGAAATTCAAGAACTCCTGTGATATTAAAATGTATTTTGAATGTTCCAAAAATGGATGAAAAATAAACACTTCTACCACCTAACGCATAACATTTCATTTGCATACACTATGAATTTTTCCGTTTTATAAATTTAGTTTCCTTATCTTAAAATTATGTAGTTTTACAAAAAAGTTATGCAGAAAAATTGTTAGAATTTCGATTTCATGATAATAAGAAAATTTAAATAGTTCATTGTTTGATTACAATTATTTAATCAAATAAGCAACAATATGTACAGCTTGTAAATTTTATGCAAACAGTAGTAATAAAAGCTACCAGTGTTATTGCAGTGCGTTGATTAGCATGGGAATAACGAAATCATTTATATACGTTACTAGTAATATAATTGAATTGATCAAAACGGCGGTTTATTACAAATTTCCATCATTAGTTTGACCAGCCATTGTCATTAGTATATCACCGGTAGAAATATTGCACTATAAACTATATTCTAGGAAATTTCCTATAGCGTAGTTTTAAATTAGCTTAACGGTGTTTAAGACAAAATCGGGAATAAATACTATTAAATTCATAAACATGAAAATATATTACTATTTGTACAACTAAATACATACACTCATAGTTGGAGTTAGAGCAAACAACCAATTGTTGAGAAAATCCAATGCTCCATATGCGCATGTTAATTTAAACTGTCGCTTCTTTCGATGTTTGATTTAATTCGTTGTTGCTCTCTTTCCCGTTGGAGTTGGAACGTATTACGTAACCGTTAATATCTACACGGTAATATGATATGGATCTTTCCGTATGATTTCTGTAAGTCTGTCCAGGTTTTGGCTTTTCATTTCCACTCCGTTTAGTTTGACATTTTTCAAAATCTTTACTATCATTGGCTAATGGGGTAGTTTCTAAAATGTCAGGGGGAATTTCTCCTATAATAGCTGCTGATTTTTTAAATTCTGGTTGATTTGTGAGTACTAGTGGAGAGGCCTTCCTAAATAGCGGTTGCTTTAGTTTATGGAACTCTGGCGATGGAAACATTCGAAAAGCTTGACTGGGGTTAATAACGTTTGTCTTCATTTTATCTCCCTTTGTACTTCTAAAGAATAATATTCATATTATTTTAAATACACTATAATATTGGATTAGAAATTAAGATCTCAGACGTTTGAAAAATACTAGGGGGCTTACATGACAATTGTTTATAGAAAAAGGTTAGCTAACAATGTGACACAATAAATATGGGTGAACCATAGTTTAAATTTTAAGAGTGATCGATAACCGATTCGATCACGATCATGTAGACCCGATTTAGATTCAATTGACAATTTCTTTTTTGTAATATTACAAGCTTCTAACGAGCCGAGCCGAGCCTAGCTTGAGTACAGTATTTGATATACAACGAGCCCAAAACGAGCCTATTTTAGACAAAGCAAGTTTATAGTTCTGCTTGTTAATTTGATTATGGAGATTTTTCTTATTTTTTGCAGTCAGTAAGCCTTTCCTATAATCTTATTTAAGAAATGTTTATTAAATAATAGGAAGAGCTATGTAAAAAATTCTTTACGCACAATATTTTTAAAAAAATACCGAGCTAAAACGAGTATCATTCAAAGATTTTATGTGGCGAGACGAGCCAAATTTACACAAAATTTAAACGAGCCGAGCCGAGTCGAGCCGAGTCGAGCTTGGAGATGTCGGCTCGTTGACAAGTCTGCTTCCAGTCTCCAAGAATTTTAAAAATCATGATTACAATCTCTTTTATATGAATTACATACATTGGCCTAAGCCCTTGTGATTCATAATGATTCAGTCACTATGAGCCAAAAATATTCCTACATGATACTTACATTTTTGCAGTACAAATAGCATTTAAAAGGGCAAATTGGAGGGAACATAAAAATTGAAAGATCAAAATTTTCATATACACACAGCATGAAAGGCGGGAATTATATCGATCTTTAACAATTTCCTGTGCTAACAACGCATTATTTTTACCTTAAAAACATACTTTTGCACATCAGAATTACTATTTAAAATTAGAATGGGTGTGAAACATAAAAGAAATATTATTGTTAATATAAAATCACAAAACATGAAAATTTACTAACATCTCAGTATATTTTCAAAAAAAGTCTGGATTCATAATTTAGGCTTCAGATTGATTCAAGAGATATTTCAAATTTTTTTATATTTTGAGAATTGTGATTCTTGTAAAAAGAAAGAGTGTATTATTTTTAGATATATTTTGGCTCTTCGTTTTTCACAATATAATACATTAATAACATGTTGTATCTAAAAATATATGATTGGTAATATTAGTGGTAAATTATGACAAAGTGCCAACTGGTATTTGCTAACATTGTGTGGAAAAGGTGAGCATTGAAAACAGAAAAAAAATTTAAAATTTAGGTAAAACGTTTTGTAAAGCACTTCCAAAAACGTGGCAAATTGCGCAAAAACTATTCAAACGCTTAATCTAATAAGGTAAAGAAATTTCATAAGTAAAAACATCAATAATATTAATATTATTTACTTAAATCAAAGAACTCATTACCTATACCAAAATATTTCACCAATTCCTGTTAGGAATGACACAACAGTACCAAATATTAGGACATAGAACACGCCAGAGACCTTCTCAAATTCAATGCCTAAAAATAAGTTCATATCGAATTGGAAATGCAGTGATTTTATTTATAATAAATTCATAGTTGAACAGCTGAGTAATAATAAAATCAAATTTCAGAAACGTCAGAGTATTAATCAATAAGGATGTGAATTGTATTATTTCATAACTTCTTAAATAACGTGAAAAAATGTTCTTAACCTGGATTACCTTAAAGAAGAGGATCATTAAAATTCAAGATTGAAAATCTGTGTACAAAATAATAAATATTCAAAACATAAAGTATCATAGTAGAAGGAATGGTACTTTTCGTTTATCCTCATAGGCCTTGCATTGGCAACATCACATTCGCTGATTTTGGGCACGATGCACCTCGCTGTTTGCTGCAAAAAAGGATCTCCATCAAAAATAGTTATTTTCAAGCACTTATTTGCAAAGCAATGCAATTATTTAGTATTGCATGCGAGATATTTTGCAAAGATTTCCACACCTTGAAGAAAATTGATTGAGAATGTAAGAAAGGCACTTTATATCTTTAAGTGTATAGAGATCAGTTTAGGGATAAACTGAGCGTATGGTAAAAATAATATTCGAAAAATATTGTTTAATCGATTTTACATTTAGAAAAATAATTGTGTTCGTAAATCTGCAGCTCGAGTTATATCGTCAATAAATTTAAATTTAGATTTTGGATGATGTTCATTTTGAAGCTTAATCCGAACAACTTTTCCCAGGCAATTATGAAGATTGGATTTAGGCACAAACATTGGTCAATTTGCTCCGATGTAATTTTGAATATTTTTGCTAAAAGCTATTCCTGTATAAATGAAATTATTAACTAGTTTTTAATGCAAAATTACATTTTATAGAGGTAATAACGAACAATCTATTTGCGGAAAACGTTAAAGCCCGTGTGTTTAGTCGGATCTCATGGTGCCTAGGTCTACTAGCTACCTCATTTTTATAAAATTTATTTGTCTTTGCAAAAAAGGAATTTTTAGGCACTGACCTTTTGCATTAGATTCACCTGGCTTCATTTCTTCTGTTGGACATTTTCGGGTTGCTTGTTCAAACCATTTTACCTGTAATTTTTTCAAAATACCTTCTTCTTGAAGCATTAGAATTCTAAAATCCCACAGAACTAAATAATAGTGAAATTAAATCTTACGCTGACGAAATGTTTTCACTCAAGGGTGAACCTTTTTGCAGTGCAATCCCGTAGTCTTTATTCAAGAAGGATTTTCCCACTGTGGTGTAATCACAGTTTCGCGACTAAAAATCATAATAAAATTTAAATTAATTTTTAAATTTGAAATTGTTGTTTAAGTGAATTTTTGCAAATTTTATGGAAGCCTACCAATGGAAATATCGTCGTTGTCTAGATAAAAGGCGCCATGTGGCGTTTTTGGTTTTTCTAAGATCGATTTATTTGTTTTACTTTTACCCATGATTATGCAAATTGAAAAGAATTTCACACATACATAATACAGTTTAATGTTTAGGGACTGTATTAGCACCAATTGCAAAATAAGCATTATAAACTCTACAAGCACTTAAATCACTTATTTTATTTTATCACAAAGACCATATATATATACATATATAAATAAATAAATAAATATATATATATATACCAAAGACCATTATATGTAACCAATGCAATCTTATACGCCCTAAACTTAATTTGTCTTGTGCAGTCAATAATAATTTTATTAAAATGAAAAAATATATTGTGAAAATATCTATAATATGTAATTATAATGGAAACGTTCTTTTATTATAGACTGTATGCATGATAAAATGGTTTAGAAATCTTAAAATTATCTAAAAAATTATTTGTACCTTCATCCACAAAAGGCGTGGAATGACTCTCTATGCAAAAATGATAACATCGTAAAAGAGTGTTGTGTTTAATACTAAAAATTTGTGGGAACTACTCGGCAAGTTAATAAGAAATTTATGTGGTCATCCTCAAAGAAAGTAAAAATGGGTGGTGCAGTTGCAAAATTTTGTTTCAAAAAATTTATTGCAAAAAATTTTAAGAAACTGTAATGTTGTTAATTATCATATAAGCATTTCTGCCACACGATGTAGCCTCGAATGTTAATGATGACCTTTCTCCACTGCAAGATGGGATCATCCCACATGAAGGCGTACTTCCCTTTTTCTACTCGTTCGTAACCTTCTTCTGCTGTGTCAACAAGAACAGAGCTATCCTGTTTAAAGTAATTCGATATTCTTTCATAAAGAGGATTCATCTCTGATTGATTCATGAAATCTAAATTACCAAGAGTTAATAATCTAAGCCGGAAAAAGATAGATTTATGTAACTTTTTTTGTCGAAATATTTTGTATAATATTTTATTGATAGAAAATATTTTCCTCACAATACAGTTTTATGCCATCTAACGTAGTTTGCGTGTAATATTAATATAGTTTACGTAAATTTTATATAATGATGTTAATTATATTAATCCTTTTTATATATAAATGAACACTCGTTATCTAAATTTCGTCCACATTTGTGAAAATTTTTATTTTCTTCAAATAATAGTATCCAATATTAATTATATTAAAATTAATTTGCAATTTTTAGAAAGTATTCCGGCAAAGACCAAATATGTCAATTGATCAAGTAGATATTTTTGGTTTTTTTGGATAATATAAAGTCATTTCATGAAAATGCTAAGGAAAAAAGCGTTTCAAATTATGCTGAAATACTTAAGCGGTTGATACACTATTACACATCCAATTAAATAAGCAATCAATTATATTTGATCGGCAACCATGTTACGGCGAAACATTCGCCAAAAAACACATCCTAAAAACAGCAAACAACTGCTTGAATTTCTGTTTTATGGTTAACAACTTTCCATAAATTAGTGTGCTATGACCTGCGCAGCGTTCGTCATTTATGCATTTCATGTTAGACATCTATGTATTTGCTATAAATACTTTCATTGTCAATAAATTTATAATGCTTTATGTATATAAATTTCGTTTGAATTTAACATGTTGATTCCCCAGAAAACATTAAAAATAGCCCTAAACGATGGTGATAATTAAATTATCCATGCTTCGTATCGCCAATGACAAGGAAAAGTATTTAAAATAAATTAAATATAATTAACGACTACATTGCGCGTAAGTGAATTCTGCATTTCCTATGAGTTTGGATTAGCCCTTCAATAAAAGTAAATAAATGTGATAAAAAATAAATTTATATTGCTTTTCACAAGATAATAACGAATTATTCAAAAATTTGTGTTCTTACTAGAATTAATGACTGCTTAAATTTTAGCTCGCATTGGTATAAATATGTACATGTACTTTAAAGCTCTCGAGGAGAATCTCAAAATCATTGAACTTCTTGCAAAATATGATTAGATTTTAAGTAACTTTCAAATAATCGTTACAATTGCAATTTTCTTAAAAAAATGAAGGGATCCCTGTTAAGAATTTTCTGCATACAAAACATTTTCAAAAATTCGTGAAGAAAAGGTTCCACAAAGAATTCGTGTCTTGCTTTATTTGACAACAATTTTAAAATGTATGCAGTATTTGGTTAAAGGATTACAGGTAATGCAACAGTATAGCTCTGTTTACATTGCACTGTGCTTGGCAGAGACCTTCTGCAAGAGAAAAAAATTATTTGTGTCTGGGAACAAATTACATAGCGATCAAAACAAGCAATAACCAATAAACATAAAAACCGCCAAAGGTCATTTTCTTTATGTGCTTACTTTTCAAAAAAAATGATTCTTGGCTTTTCAGGAATATGCATAATAACCTGCTTCTCATGAAAAGACTTTATTAGTTGTTACTATTATTCCCATATGAAAGTAGTTTTCCTTAAAATTCGCAACATCATACCCATCCCGAACATGCTATCTTAGACAAGATGACATTTAGTTTATTTTTTCGCAGAACGTGGAAGTCCATTTAGTATAGTGTTACTCCCTTTATCAACAATCAACCAAAATTCTAGCCCAAATCATTTCAAGGTTTTGTTGGAATATGTTGGTTAAACTACAATGACATCTTAAAGCTCTAAGAGAAATCAGTCCTTGTTAATATTATTTAATAGACTTTCTCAAATAGTTCCAATATCACGAAATTTTACATCATTTTCCAGAATTTATTTCAAAGGTGTCGCAACTATCATTAGGGTGAGGGCAGTTTGCTACTTACCTGGTTCTATACTAGCGATATATATATATATATATATATATATATATATATATATATGTACATAGCACAAGCATCATTTAACCTATTGGGTCTTCTAAGGATTATTTCCATTATTTTTTATGGTCTCCTAGGGTCAAGCAAATAGACATATCTAGAAAATAAAGCGCTCAATATTAAGAAATCATTTCTAAGAATCGTTCAATAAATATAGTTTTTGGTTAATTTGAAAGTTTTTCAAAATGTGACAATATACAATTTGAATGATTAGATGCAGTCTTGTACAATAATTTTGCTAAAAAATATTCAAATTTATACTTTCAGAATCACTACCTAAATGGATGGGAGAATCCCTTACAGTTCCATATTTAATTGTATGCTGATTAGCTAAGTTTTGTAAAGAATCGACTGGAGTTTCCATTCTGACAACAGTTAGAAAGGCTGCTAAATTTGCGGTATAGGTAGCTGTGATTATCAAGGTGAAGAACCACCAAAATGATCCCAGTATTCTCCCAGAAGCAGTTCGCGGATGCATATCACCACCTAATTAAACTCTAACAGAGACAAACCAAAACTATATATATATATATATATATATATATAT
>CABFPE010000975.1:0-21290 GCA_900660155.1 Hofstenia miamia | reverse complement strand
AGTATAAATAGGGTTAAATAAATTTCGATCTGAATGGTGAAAATATCTTATGGAATTACCTACATCAATTGTACAAGAACATCCTTTCGATTGAAGAAGCTACATGTATGTCCTCACGACTTAAATTTACTTCTTCGAAAATTTTCATGGACTCGGACTCAACTGTTAGAGTGAACCAAAATGGTACAAAAAATGTTATTACACAACTGAAAGCTAAAGGTAATACAGCTCCTGTCACTCTCTAAATTTTTTTTAGTTTGATATATTGCGAATGCTCAACGTTCACAAACTATTGTTAATTTATCGACTTCAAAAGGACTATGGAATAAAATGTTGCGGAATCCTTTAGTATTGCAAATTTAGATTCATTAGAAGGGATTATTTAACACTATCTCGGCTGGGCTTGTTTTCACTTTTAAAACCAAAGGGGTGTCCTAACAACACTCAATCATAAAATCAATGCTATTCATCACCAAGCAGACAAACTTGGCAAGACTATAAATTACATACTTTTAATATCACTGGGAATAGTGCATTACCGTCTTGCAGTAAAATTTTCTAAAAGTGATCGCTATTTACATCAAATACTTGGTATTATATACAAAATTATTATCAACATATTTACAAATACATGCTTAAAACCGAAAATACTTATACTGACTGATGCAAACGGCCAGCACCGATGTAAACCTACTAAGAGTACAAAAAAATTGATATTGTGGTACTCAGTTAATCAAATTGACTGTAGAGCTAAAAAAATTTTAAAATGTGCTCCAAGACCACAATAATATTTGCAGAGTTTTAGTCAATTATAAACTGAGCAGATTGAGAAAATAATTATTGGACGTCCTCCTGAAGCAAATTTATTGATGAAGATATCAATAATTTTACTAACTTTTTTTAGAACAATATATGTATAACTAGAAACCAATAAACTTATGAGATTTATTTGCAAACAAAATTTTAGGTGAGGTGCAAATCTTCCTTCAAATTAGCGATATAACATGATTTGTCAAGGCCGAGATAGGGTTAAGACTGGAACTTTCAGAATTTTTAGAGCAAAATAATGGTGTTATCTTTGTTTCTTTACAGTCATCATATACCCAATGGAAATGAATGAAAATGGCTTAAATAATTAAGTTATGTATCCCCTAATGTGTACTCCAAATGCCACATAGGTTGTCTCACTGTAAGAAAACTGGTTTGTCAAAAATCTGAAAACGAAAATTATGGAAAAAATTATTGATTATTTAGAACGAAACGACTCTTAAAGTCCAATATTCAATATTGACTTGAAATTTAAGACATCTATAATTCGTACTTGTCATAATAGATGGATTTAAATGAAAGCATGACTATAATAGATGAGAAAATATATTTCTGCCAAAATCAAGATTAGTTAGCAATTCTTGAAAATTTTTAACGAATATTGCCTCCAAAGTGTCTATTTATGCATATATAAATTCTTAAATAAACAGTTATTTCAGTTAAAAAACAACTTCTAGTATGAATTTTTTGAAAATCTATCTAAAGCATTGCATTTGTTATTGAAACCCATTAATCGCCAAACATTCCATTATAGAGCGTTTATTGCATCTTAAACTCATCTTCACATATCAATGTTTCTCTTTTAATGACGATAATGGTAGAAATAAATGAGCCTAAAACAAGTTGACAGCTACTAATTTAAAGCACAGGGAATTATTCGCTATCTCCTTTATTAAAATTTCATCCTTTAAACAACCAGCGGAAGATATCCAGGTGAGACGAGAAATGAATATAACAGCAAAAATACTTTGATTATTAAAATTAATATTTTCTTTACATAAAACATGTAAATAATAAATTTCGAGAACTATTATTAAATAGCAATAAAACATATACTTATTTTTAATATATTTGTAAATATATATTAAAATAAACTTTAATGTGAATAGATTGGTTTAACATTGAAACAAAGACTATTAGTCTATAACGTAAGTGCAATCTAACGGTTTTCACAAGCAATAGACTGAAATTTCGAATTAAACCTTATAATTGTTCTTTACAATTCTTGAGAAATTCGTTGAGATTAGCTGACAGGTTATATCGCCCAATAACTTAGTTCAGTCATTGAAAGAATAGGGATGCAGATGTTTTGACAGGCGTTCGTCGAAGCAACAAAGAACAGTTAACATTTTATCAGAGGCTTCCTAAATATGTGTCAAAGTTGTAATAGTTTTAAATTCGTAATTATTATTTGAAATTCTTTTGTAATTTTCGATAAACTCATTTTAAATTTATTAGTCAGCAGGTCCTGGGAAATCAGTATACATAGCGTTGAATATATTTGCATAAACGTATATAGGCATGTGCGTATATAAAGTAGTATCTCAGTTTACTATTTCAATCGGTCCAAAATGGTCCTCCCAAAAATATTTTGAATTTACTATCCTGTTGAGTCCTCGCCAATGCTAATGTTCAGAAAATTAGGAGGTGAAAGCCCACAGGAACAACAAATCATCTTAACACTTTCTTTTTGTGTAGATCTTGAGTATCTCTACTAATTTATGAGCTATTAAATTCGACGATATTTTCCAACAAATCATAAAATACTTATCAAATCCGTACTCAGCCTAAGCATGAAAAATTCAAAATTTTTTGAATTTAGAAATAGATTAGTTAACATTTTAGCCCGTTTTGTGTAAATTGTGGTGTAATATGGAAAATTGTACAATGAAATGTATATTTTAGAAGGCGAAAGAGGGAAGATGTTCAGAAACAGGCTTCGAAGCACAAATATTTTTGCTTACGAACTTACTGAGGCATCGATGGATTCTCTCGCAAGTGAACTAGAGTAAGAATTCGAAATATTTGTATACGGAAATTTATTTCTAGCAGGTACATAAAATGATTCATGAAATTAAATATTTCAAAATAACAGAGGTTCGCTGAGCTTTCACTTTGGTGGGAGGTTCCGAATATAATTCTAATATATAATGTAGCTGTATTGTGCGACTTTCTATGCCTAGTCCTCAGCACTTCAGTAGTTAATTTAACGGTATTTCTCAGCTTTTGTAAACCTTTCGATTTTGGTATTTTATTCCACAAAAATCTATGTAATATTTAAGAAGTTTCTTGTACTACATATACAAAATTAAACACCTACTTTTCCTCTTGTAATAACTTTTTTGACTTTCTTATTACAGTTAGTGCTGAAATATGGTTAAATTTATATTCATGATTTCCGTTTGCGTGAGCTTTGTTTAAGCAAGTTGGATTTTTGATAAATTTGATATTTGCAATGATATTTATATCTAACTCAAGAATGTTAATTTAGATATTATAAATCCTCAGGAAAGTTTGAGAACTTTGTCGTTGTTGCCTCTACAGAAACCTGCAATGCTCTTTTGAAAATGGTAATTATGCACTTTTTATCCATAAAAAATCTAACCCACAAAAATATAGGTTGCTGAAAATGGCTTGTTGAATAACATGTACACGTGGATAATGGAATGTAATGTAAATGTAAGTTGTGTTATTTTAAAATTAATATTCGATGCTCAACATTTGATTACAAAACCTTCTATATGTCAACGTTAAGCTTCATATTAATTATTACTTTAATAAATAAAAGTGATTTTTATAATTACATGAAATTATTGAAAGTAAATTACGTTGGAGTAAGTAATGTTGCTGTTTATATCATGCAGTTAATTGGAACTAAGTGAGACTTCTAAAAAGAAAGATATTTAATTTTATATCAATATTACATGATAAATTGAATTTGAATAACATTGAATGCATGTCTTAGACATTCCTTAGTAAAAATATATCAGCATTATATTGTGGAAAATGCACAGATCTTCTTATACATATAAGTATCTAGAAAATAAACTCAAGCTAGCAAACAATGACATGGTGTGTGTAGTCTAGCGTTATGCGGGATGATTCAGTTCCATGATATTTACTGGTTACAGAACTATGCAGCCAAATATGTCAGTGGTATTGCGACCATAAATGAAATAACTAGGACAATTGATTTAAGAATACCACTCATTATATGATTTTTGACAATTATGTACAAAATAGAAGTTATGCAGTGGGGTCATAGGGTCTACAAAGTTCATTGAGCTGGCATAATATTGATAAAATCAGTTTTAGGAACTTATTGAAGTTATGACTTAGAAATTTCCAAAACTAAAAGTTCCGATACCTAGTTAAGTTTTGAGGGATTTGAGCATATATTATTGCAATTATGTAAACATTCTTAAAATGATTAAATCTCATCTTAATGGGTTTTGGATAATATTTTCCGAAATTGTTTAGATAGATACTCTTATAATTTCAGAATAAACTTACATGAGGTCGAATATCTGTTTTATATTTATGCGCGACTAAGGCTATGTGTTTATTAAGTGACACGAATTTCCAAATGGAACACAGAAGAAACGGCTCAATTCATTCAGAAAGAAAGAAACTAGAAAATGTATTGTGAATAACAAGTTATATAAACTGGTGGATTTAAAACGGTATGAGGCTTTCTCATCTCCACACTCTCAATCACAATTCAAGCAAAATAATTCGCAATAATAATCTCTAGTGTCTGACATTTTGGTATTATGGAATAGAATAGGCTATATATCATATGTATTATTGTCCACGATCTTCTAAAAAGGTTGCATTCCCAACAATTTTATGATCTGAAGAAACATGTGATGTCTAATTTCTATGTGCATGTCTAGTTGAATTATTAATTCAAATTCAGACATCATTACTCCTCTAACCTAAATTATGTGAATAGGCAATCAAAGTTTCAGCCATAGCCAATTTAGCCCATATTCCTCATAAAAAGTACATCTTTGCTTAATGCTTGAATGCTTTGACAAAAATTTTTATCACACACAAATTAAATAAATTAATTGTATTAAACGTAGAGTCATTTGGAAATATAATGCTGCAAAGCGATTTGACATTACGTTTATGAACTGTGAACAAATTCCTTAATTAAATTTAAATATTAATAATTTCTAGCAGAACACCAAATAGCATTTAAAAAATTAGTCCAATCATACGTGAAAATCAACTATTTCTCTAGAACTGGAAACATCTAAGTCCATGGATTTAAAATTTGCAGATCAAGAATGAAGGCACATCAACTCACGTCAAATATGATAACTATATTCAAATTTGAAAAAGGCTTCAAAATTAAATATTTAAATTTGAATACTTACGAAAGGTAATAATTGAGGTTCTGAGAAATTTGTTGCATTAATAAATACTGAAAAAATGGTTTTTATAATTTAGCAACTTCGTTTTTGAAATTTCCCAAAATCAATTTGTAAATGAATTAATTCTTTTTAGTTCAGATTTACAAAAAATTTGTTCATAATTTTCTATTTATATTAAACTAGACTAAATACCTTTTCTAACATTTCACATTCTGTGGTGCAATTTCGACATTTACATCTCCACTAAAAATTTCGGTACCCAGGTTGGGTATGAGTTTTTGGGAAAATGTTGAGTATTGGATTATATTGGATATCTACACCAAAATTTTGGAATTACCCAATATTGCGAATGTACCCAATGTGCAAAATTGAAATAATTGTGTTGCTAAAGGTATAAATTAATTCCAGACAGCAGTTCCATCTAAAAACAAAATAAACGCATTCTTAATAATAGTGTTTTCTATCATTCGGATAAATAATAGCATTGAGTTGGATGTACATCAAAACGCTATTTTCAATTATCAGACACCAAAAATTAAACCCCTGCAACACCACATGACTAATAAGCATACAACGTACATATGCCAACAGCTTAGCATCGATAGTCGTCTGCTTGGAATGAAATTTCGTCACAGGCTCTCCAAATTAGCCATTTTAATGTTGATTTTTGCATGGTGCAACTGGTCAAACCCTTCAGTTAAAAAATTTGGAAGGGGTGCCCGACAATTCCTCAAACAAGTTTGCAGTTCACCAATCATTTGAAATTGCAGTTTAATAAGAACTGCAAAAAACTTCGGTATTGTTTGTAATATTGAATGGCCCAGGTATAGGTATTGGGTAAAATTTTGCATATTCACTTTGTATACCCAACCCTATTTGGATCTTCACCTGTATAAAAATTTGATTTAGTTCGCTTGTGCATGACATTCCACTCATTCTCATAAGCGAATTCGTGGAAGATTACACTTTGCTGGTAAATTTAATCTTAGTTTTTTATTGAATCATTTGATGGCATTTGACTACTTGCTCATTGATGCTGATGTTTTCCTTTGTGACAGATAGATAAATTTATTTATTCCAATCTTCTACTATTCTTAATTAACTGTAAAAGAAAATAATGCAGCTGCACCAACAAAAGATTAACAATTGTTTGAGCATACATTCAAAATTTTTAGAATTTGTTTCCAAACAACTTCACTAAGTAGAAAACTAATCACAGTATTTCATTAAAAATTTATTAATATAGTTTAGTAAGAGCCGTAAGTTTACTATACTACCATGATGAATTTTTTAGTAGTAGCTAATATCATTTAATCTTGCTCATTAAATAGCAATATAGAAAAATGGCATTTCTAATGATTTCTTATCTATTTTTGCATATATATTTCATTATGTATATATAAATATATATATATATATACATATATTTATATATATATATATATATATATTTAGCCTTAAACAGCCTGATGCCCCTTTTTAAATGACAAACCATTTCACCACATTTTCAAATATTTTCTATAAGCACATTAGGAAATTCGGAAATCGTGAGCGATGGTTTTACTAAAGCGTATGACTGTGCCTGAAATGCAAGAGTAGATTAACCGTTATTTTAGAAAACCTTTAAATTGTCTTCATACCTAATATTCCGCTAGTTCTTAGCAACATAACCCTTAGGATCAACATGAAACTTAACGGTCCCTCTATAGGTAGATAAACCTCCCAACCTTGTTGGACGCAACGTCGAGAGTGCTTGCGACAGCATATTTCACCCAATGACACGTCTCAGAGAAATAAAAAAATTCACTCCTCTATGTTTTTACAGGTTCTTGAGTTTAAGATTTTCAAAAATTGTAGGTAAAATAAAATCATCTTTCAAAAATAACCACGTTGAAAATTTGATGGGAAAAGCAGAGTTTCTGATAATAAAAAAATGTAGTATAATATTAATCAATGCATATTCCAAACGCGTTTTCAGCATATTCAACATACCTTAGTTGTATGCAAATACCAAACGCACGAAATGTAATTTTTTTCTTAACTGCAACTGTTGAATCGATTTTCAAAGTATTATAGCACTTGATATAATATGTATTTGAATATGCATATATGCTGTATTTAATCAGAAATAATGATTATATGATAGCAACCAAGCTGTTCTAAAACTTCAATATAATTTTCTCTAATTTATTTATGAATTGACTTCATTTGCTTGCTTGTGGAAAGTATCCTTTAATAGCAATAATTGGCATTTCAAAGGAGCTGAAAACGTTAAACTACAAAGTGAACACCAAAATTAAAAAACTTGTGTAGTTCTCATTAAAATTTCAACGAAGCAATTTGATTTTTCAATACGTTTTCAGATAAATTTAATCAATTATGAGGGAGTATAGGCAGAGGAACTTTTTAAAAATTCAAACAACTGTTTTGCAAGATTTATTTTTGAAATTACAATTTATATGGCCAAGTTGAATTTTGACTATTTGTGCAAAAGTATTTTTACTAATTTACTTTCAAACATGTATTATTCTTTTGATAAGAAATTTGTGAAAAAGGATGCATAATGAATTACTTCATCGCTAATTAGAAACAAAATTGTGATGTCGTTAAAAATCCATTGTTCATATTTTTTTTCAATTCGATCAAATTTAATTTGAGGAACTTTTTTGTCTAGTTTTAGATCAGATCTATGTTATTCCACTCTCTACTTAGAATACGTCCAAGTCATTTGCAGAAATTCAACTAAACTAGGAGGCCGGGTTATGAAAGGGTAGAGATCATGATTCTCAATGAAATATTTGTATTAGCAGTTTGAGATGAATGATTACACTGTATGACCTGAAATACAATTGACTAATTTTTTCACTGATTTCAGTCAATTACGAATTTGATTGTTTTTTAAGACACAAAGCCATATTTTGAGAAGTTCTTATTCTAAGATTTAGAAAGCCTACATAGCATTGCTTTGTTGAGTTAATTTCTAGGGCTCTATGCGGCATTTTGGGCCTTCGAAGTTAAACCTCTCTGCCACTCGACTCCAACAATAATTCATTAACCTCAGTTTTGCTGTAGTCATCTGTCACATTGGGGCTCAGGATAGAGGAAGAATTTTATTGACATATTTTCATGCTCTTTGCTTATGACAACATTATACATGTCTTCCCAGCAAACACTTTAGCTTCTTATAAATGCAAGACTTGTGTGATTTTTTTTCTTCTACATTTGTGGATACAATATTCTGAAAATCAGCCCATTACAATTTTAGTGGTGAGGCAAACAAGATTTTCTGAATCATTGGAATATTTTTTGAAATTTAACTTTTATAAGAATATTGAATTTTGACACTCAAGTAATATATTTCTATTATGCTGCGCTTCCCGATTTATAAATTAAATCATTTATTTAGGCTATAAATAGAGTTTCCTGTTGTTGTTTTTACTGCGAAAATGACTTAAAATTCGATTTTAGCAACATCAAATTGATCAGATACACTGAAAAAATTTTTTGGCATACAGCGTCTTTTCAAAAGTGATATTTGGAACAACAGGAAAATCTTTTCAATTTTTTGGTAGCATCGGTTCTTCTTTTATTAATAAATTGAATAATTTAATAATGAATTTACTTGTCATATAAAAAATTATTAATTTAATAATATACAATTATATAATCAACTATTAGTAATTAAATGTAGAAACAATAAATTCTACCAAATTAAGATAGTTTTTCTCCCGTAGTAATCAATAAATTGTTTATTTTTTAATCGTAACCTATTTTCATTGTTTACTGCCGAGGTCTCGCCGCTTAAGTACATGATTAATAATATGTTTAGTAAATAAATAAATAAAAAAGAATATTTAAATATATTGAGAATGTAACGACTGAATAAAATATCTAGTTTTTACTAGAATTCTCTATGTTTCGTGCTTTGTACCAAAATAAAGCTTTTGTCGAACAGTATTAGATATGTTTAAATACGTGTATTACATGAATTTGGAGAAAATATATTTTTACTAGCTAAGCGACATAACTCTATACATAAGATACTTAAAAATATTTTAGATATATCAGAAAAATTAGTATCCTAATACAAGTATTGTTGAATTGTCAAGTGCAAGGAAAAGTGATCGATTTACTGGTCTTAAAAACCACAGTTATCCCAGGGACAAAGAAAGAGTGAACCAAGAAAGTCTTAATAACATAAATGTGCAAAATTTTACTCACTGGAAGTTTTCAATAACTTAATTCATGCTTGCTTTAAATACATTTACTTGTAAAAGAAATTTTAGATTTAAATTGATTTTCTCTAAAACAAAATTTCAGCTTCCATTTCCATAACAAGTCTAGCATGTAACATTCCAACATAAAAAAATATACAACTGTGCTAAGGTGTAAGGATTTTTTAACTGAGAATTTTTCTTTGAAATATAGCACTTTAAATGTCTTGTATTATTGTCCTATTTATGGATAAAATTCATCAGCTCCAAGAATCATTCTTCTACTTTTAATCAGGTTTGTGTTCTATAGCACTTGGATTAATTTGGGTAGGTTTGTGATATCTGTATGCTGTTGCATAAACTGAGGTTGAGTGCTAATCCTATGCAACCTTGTATTTTCTAATAAATATTTTTCAATATTCATTTAAATTTACTGAGCAAAATGCATGCCATCAATTCCATTTTTAAGTGGTAGTTATAGTAATGACAGCATAGAAATTCTACCAATGTACACTCAATACAGAATTTATGTATTATATTGAAATATATGAATTTTTTGCATCCATGCTGTTTGTTGTAATCCAGGCTAAGTTACTTTTGTTTTTAGTTTAGTATTTGTAAATATTTTGTCATGAGTTTTGTACATAAGACCAACTTTTGCTTGGAAATTTGGAACAGTTTTAGAACTGCTTAGTATGTCACAAAATCAAGGTTTTTATACCATAGCAATATCATAAAATCTGAACATATTTTACATCGGCGAAGACGAACATGGAACATAAATAGAATAAAATATACTGAATAAATTCGAATATCTTTTGTAATTCGCAGTCAATTCAGTGAAATTAGCAAAAGGCTGTCAGTTTAAATAAGTCTAATAAATTTGTGGAAGGATTCAACACTTGAATTAGTTTGTTTATTATAAACAACGCTCGTGGCAAATGCATTAGCTATTGTTAGTTTTCCTGTTTATTAGAAAAACAATAAATGAATAAATAAAGAAATAATTTGACAGCAACCATATTTTATTTAATGGCAAAGGAAATGTTTAATATAATTTAAGTCTGGTTGCAGCTGACTCTTTTAAATTTCACATTAATAAGTTCTGAAAAATTTTAATACTCTTGGAAATTTTATATCAAGTTCTAAGAGATATAATTGGAATTGCGACTCTCATGTGAAATTCTAGAGCAACAGGACTCGAACTACTTACGAATCAAAATAGAAAACAAATATTCAAAGAATGGTTTCGTTTCTCATTTTAAATTTAAATTAAATATGCGGAAATTTCCAAAGAAACAAAATCATATTATCTTGGAATATACGCATTTAAAACCACTCTTTTAACATTTTATACAGAATTTTAGAATGAGTAGCAGATTAAAATTAATTTTTCGTTATCCTAGATAAATGACAATACTAAGGGAAGTGGTCCAAAAAGGATACTAAAAAATTGTGACTTAAGGCGTTAACTAGTTAGTATTGCTGTCCTCTTTAATCCTATTATTCAATCGAATTTGGTTATTTTTATTGGGGTATTTCAAACAGTGTTGATTTGGAAAGCTACAAGTTTTTATAGTTAAAGGGTTGATTCACGCAATTGTTAGTGTATTCGTTTTCGATCACAACCCAAAAAATGTTTAAAAAATGTGGCATTTTAGTAACCAATTGCAAGTAATATGTGCTATTTCTTCAGTGCTAAAAAATGTGAGGAAATAATGAGGGAACACCAATATATGTGGGATGTAAGATGGGATGTCAATTTTAAGTTAACAGGGTGGAATATAACAACATTCAGTTCTATGAATGGCATCACATTTTCTAAAGTAATATAAATATTGGAAAAATACAGTCTATTTTATGAGTATTTTCAAAGAGCAGTAAATTTTTGTGCTTTGTAAGCAATACTTGTCCGAGAACTGGGAGCATACACAGAATTTCCTGAAGGGGATATATCAGAGCGATCGAGATGAATTTCAACAAAATGGAAACGGGGCAACAATAGACACTGAAATACATTTTGTAATCACCCTAGTAAATAAATTTGGCAAAAAATTGCCAAATATTTGGAAAGGATTTGCAAATCAATTCCAAATATTTGGCAAATATTTGCCAAATTTTCCAAATTTTATGCAAACTTTCCAAGCATTTGCCAAATATTTGGCAAATTTTCCAAATAATTTGCAAACTTTCCAAGAATTTGCCAAATATTTGGCAAATTTTACCAAATATTTGACAAACTTTCCAAGTTTTGTGCTATGTGATTTTTGTAGAATTTATGAAATATATTAAACAATTGCACTCATACATTTATGAAAAACATTAAACTTTCATCAGCTTTAGTTATTTATAACAGCAGTTGGTTAAACTGCTTCACAGTATACATAAGATGTACACAGAAGACGTATTGATCCAATACAGACTAATCATAGTCTAAACTACAGCAATCAACTGCCAACCAAATGCATTAATACATTAGTATGCAAGTCAACATTATAATTCTTAACTAATGAAACATTGAAAATTTTCCAATTAATCTTGTTTATATTCCGTAACAATTTGCTCAAAATTTTGGCAGTTATGAGTTATAACTTAAGCATTTATAATTATGTTAGATTTAAAGATTATTTCTGGTATGAACATAGAAAACTAATAGAATACAGGTTATAACACTAGTCCATAACTAGTACTAATTGAGTATTTAAATGTTGCATAAATTATTCTTAGATATATAAATACTTTAATTGTTTATAACAGTAGTCAATGAAAAGTTGAAATTTTCGTTATATTGGTTTCAAAAATGTTTGAAATACTCAATTATATATTATGTACACGTTTATTTATTCAATAAGCTTTAAATTAATGAATGTACAAATTGTACAAATTTGGAAAATTTGGCAATTATTTGGCAAATATTTGCCAAATTTTCCAAACGTATTTACTAGGGCATAGATTGAATTTTTACTTTGTGTTGCAATAGAAAAAATCCATTTTGGAATCATGAAGGAAGAGCTATTTGCCAATGCGGCCCCCAACCCCCTTTTGAGCACAGTGAATCCTTCAGATCATTGAGTTACTTGGAAATCAAAGTACAATCTTTTGATTTATAATTAGCCAAACGGCTAAAATCAAGAAATTTCCGAGATATAAAATGTCGAATTATAAAATAAATGCTAATTTGTATACTAACTCTTAAATTTATTGTTTGAAAGAGTGTCAAAGAAATAGTTATAGATCGTTTGAAATATTATGATTGATATTTTTGTCTGAAATCATTTTAAATTGTCTTTCTGTAATTCATAAACTTGAAATGTGATTTTTATTTTTCATAGTTTTGTATTGGGTATAGAAAAGCTGAAACGGCAATTTTTAAAACGTGTATAAGTATATTTACTTAGCCAATGGAGTTATCCAGATAAAATTCCATAGAGCATTAACTCTGAATATTTCCAGTAGGTTTACAATTCATAAATAAGTAATATTCTAGCAATTAGAGCTCTAAAGCAAACAAAGACATTTAGAGAAATTTAGCATTCAAGTTCTTTAATTCACCTCTTATTTTTGTGATTTTCTTTAAATTCGTGATTTATATTAAATAAATCAGTTGCCAATTTAGCATAAAACAGTTAATTGTATGGAAAAGGTTTCAATCATTTACACAAAAATTATCAAGTTTTTGTTTAATATGTTTAATGATTAAGATATAAAACTTCCCTAAAATTGAGCTACGTACTTTATGTTAGCATTATTACGTCTGAGAATCATTCAAATATTTTATCAAACATAACACTTGTTTTCAATCCTACCCTACATGTAAATAAAATGTCAGATGCATTTCACTTAGAATCATTCCATTTGTACATGTGAAGTACGTTCAGATAGTAATTATATATATATAATATATATATATATATATATATATATATTCTAAGTATTCATAAAGTTATATAAATATCGTCATAAGCAATACCGAAACCTATTAATTCCACAGACTAAAGATTTAAATTTGCATATTTATGGTTTTGTTGTCTCTCTTATGTTTGAATTATGAGTGGAAGAATAAACCTGTAAATCAGTTACTTGACAGATAACTATATTGTTATACTCGGAGAATTACTTGAAATATTTATTAGTACTAGAGCATGCAGCCTGAACTTTATTTAATTTGATGTTTTCTAACTAAACAGTAGGAATCAACCTCTAGCAATTTCAGCATAGAGTTGAAACAAATTCTAATATAATTATAGAATTTCTACAACTTACATATGGCTAATTTTGTTACAAAGCACGAAATCAGGAAGGAACTTTCCAAATATGTTAATCAATCTTAAATTTTAATAATGTTTTTTCGAATTTTCTTTTACTATTTCAATTCTTTAAAGTTTATCAATTTGAATGTGCATATTTCCTCTATACTTGTATAAATTTGTTTACAGTATTGCTTTTTAAACAAGCATTAAGCTTATCTAATCGATTTGGGATGCATTTTACAAGTCCATAAGAATATTTTTAAAAGCTAAATATTTTAACATCTAGAAATTTCTCCAAACTTTCATAATATTTTATCAATTGAATTTCTTGGGTTTAACAGTTTGACAGATTAATGAATTAGTTAGATATCAAAATAGATTTCAATTATCGAATTAAATCATTTGATTCTTTATTAAATGTAATTCAATTATGGAAGTTTAAGAATATTAATGTATCTAATACATTGCTCAATCTCCTTAATCACTGGGTTTAGTATGTACCAATTCTGTACTTGGTATATTGGGTCGTTTTTTCAGGTGATAAAATAGACTAGACTACATTTATACTACTAGGTCATTGTTTATTTTAAAGTTTATTATGATTATGGCCTTAAAAAATTACACTTCTCAGATACTCTAGTGTTTTGATGTAGTCTCCTTGAAAATGTATTTTATCGGAAAGTCAACGCACAAGGGTGAGAGACATCAAGGGAATCGCCTTGCATAGTTCGGTCAGATTGGGTTGCATTAGATTATAAAAACTTCTTTTTGGGTTTGATTGGGTAGAGTCTGTTATAGACGAAAGCTGTTTAAGTTGGTTCTGAAAAATATGACCTATTTGCAATGTCATACAAGGCAATGGTATGTTCACAAAATTTCAAAATACTTGAATTTTTTTTTGGTAAATTCTAACCTTTTTTGTAAATAAAATACTTATCCGAACTTTAAATCATAATGCATTATTTAATATGAATATACTGACATGCAATTTTTTGGTGGACTAATTACTAGTTTCATCGATTTACCACTATTAAAAATTGCAGGAAATAATGAAGAACAATATGACTTCCTTTAAATGTAAAAAGGCATTATTAACATTTAAAAGCTTTATTAAAAATAATTACCCACCAAAAATGATTAAATAGTAAAAATTATGTCAATCGTCTTACGTTGTAACCTTACCATTTTAATCCCATGTAAGCGATTATTGAATCATATAAATTAAATATGCATATAACATTTTAATAGATGAGTAAACTTGATAATTACAATCGACAAAAAACCAAATGCAGTTTATATGCTCACAGTTATTGATTTCAATGATGCTAATGTAATATCGCATGCATTAACTGGTTATCCAATTATGTCATGAACTATACTAAGATTTCAAGGTGATTATTCAATATGTGGAGTTTTTTTATAGACATCCATTGTTGATAGAGGATTCGCGATCAAAATATTAATATATTATAAATTAGTTACAAAAACTTCGTGTTTAAAGTCTTTCGATTGACTATCTACAATATTCAAGCAGTTTTACAGGAAAATACAATTACTAAATTAAAATTACTGTCGAAGAACTGAAATGAATCAATAAATACTTCTACTACATAATTATATGCTCATATTGAACTAAGCATGTATATATATATATATATATATATACATGCTTAGTTCAATATGAGCATATAATTATGTAGTAGAAGTATTTATTGATTCATTTCAGTTCTTCGACAGTAATTTTAATTTAGTAATTGTATTTTCCTGTAAAACTGCTTGAATATTGTAGATAGTCAATCGAAAGACTTTAAACACGAAGTTTTTGTAACTAATTTATAATATATTAATATTTTGATCGCGAATCCTCTATCAACAATGGATGTCTATAAAAAAACTCCACATATTGAATAATCACCTTGAAATCTTAGTATAGTTCATGACATAATTGGATAACCAGTTAATGCATGCGATATTACATTAGCATCATTGAAATCAATAACTGTGAGCATATAAACTGCATTTGGTTTTTTGTCGATTGTAATTATCAAGTTTACTCATCTATTAAAATGTTATATGCATATTTAATTCTCATAAGTATATAAAATTCATTGTGAAGAAATTTTTTTGCAATTTTCTGTTTGCAAAAATTATAAGATATGTGTGCAGAATGAAATTTCAAAACAAATTTGTTAACAATTATTCGCGGAACTTGAAACTAATGTCTATATGAGTACCTAAAATTGGGCAAAAGTTATTTTTAATTATTGGGAAAAAATAATGTTTAAGAATTGCAATTTCTTCTGAAATTGAAAATTAAATTAAAATTGGGCATTTTTGTATGCTTGTTGTTATTGCTTGTAATAAAAAAATTCTTTATATTTTCGATTGCCAATTTTAAAACAATTTAAATGGTAAGGTTGTTAACATTGCCTTCAACCCTATGTTGAGTTTGTGTTAGTTTAAACTCTAGCAATGTAAAACTTTGCTATTGTTCCATTTGAAACATTGCTCTGATGCTGAAATCGTACTTTTGCCACCAATTACCCACTAGTGGACCACTGGTGTACGGGCGGCCAAATCCACCCGGTGGCCCACCGTTTCTCCTGGATACAAATCCCATAGTATTTAGAATCCGTATATGTATATATATATATATATATATATATATATACATATATATATATATATACTGTATATATATGTAGTTTTTTATTAGTAAAAGATTCTTAAACAAATTTTTTGTACAATGATTGTTGGTTCACCGATGAATCAATTTAAATATAAAGCACAATAAATTTTGTATTACAATTACTAAGCGTTTACATATATCCACTCAGTGCTTTCTTATAAAATAAATTGATGTAAATTATTTCCCCTTCAACTTTAATTATTCTTTGCTAAGATTCTGTAATATTAATAAATGGGTGTCATTACATTGAAGTAGTTTTTGGATACTTAACTCTGAATAAATCTGCTTATGTTTATTAATTTTGTCATCTCTCTCTTCAATTTCAATTGAGACTAGATGGAGAATTTATTGATAGGTTTCACTGAAACTGGATGTGATCTTAATTATTTTTAAATTATTCATACACTTGATGTTAAAATTTAAGTATTGAAATCAAACTGTTTTGAATCAAACTCTAAATTTATTGTAATTGAACTTAAATCGATTTTAGCAATAAATTATAACAAAGAATTTCCTATGACGAATAAATGGATAACTATTGTGTTATTTTTATAGTGAAGCTACAAAATACATATCGTTTTTATACCTTAATGCGGATTATGCATATAATTTAATTTTGATAAATTATAGATATATAGTGAAAAAAGTTTCAATTTTCTAAAAACTTTTCTTACATAGAAGCTTGTGAGCTCACCTTAATTGCTTCTCAAATTAAGAATAGATGAGCTTATATATCCATATGATCATTTTTTGCAAAAATTTTTGGTATTTCAACTCGATAAATGTTTATAGAAACATATAAAATTTTCATGGCATTTATTATTTTTTGTGGTTTGAATATGCTTTGTTTGAACTTGATAAAGCATATTTTAATAGATTTTCCATATTTGTCACAAGGGAGATGCTGTGAGGTCGACAGACAAAAATTTTAAAATAATTACAAAACAGCATGAACAATTCTATTGCAGATTAATATTAAAAAGTATTCGAGCAATCTACTAACTTAAATTTTCTTCATAGTGCTCTGTTTTTATTCTTAGGTTAAGTTTATTTATAAATTTTTAGGTTAAATTTAGCTAGGAATAGTAAAATGGCTAAAGCCTGGCAAGTAATACTAAGCAAGGTTAACGTAATATATTCGAACTATTTTGAAATATGAGAATTAAAAATATAGCTTCAAAACAACTCAGCCCCAAAAACCAATTACTGGATATTCTCATACGGAAATTTAGCATATTTTTGGCCTCAAAATCTTCAAAATATTTCGAAAAATTAGTCATATCCATTGTTTCCGTTTTTGTTCAAAATTCCTCAAATATTAAAATTCGTTATTACTATTTTTCATCACTTTTTGCAGGGTTTCTTTAAGGAGTGACAAAGAGCACTATCTTGTTGAATTAATGTATCATGGTGCATGCTAGTCCTTGTTTCCATACCCACGAACTGATATGCGATACTCTGATGATCAATTTCAACTCCACACAGTAAGCATTGTGCTTAATTTGGGAAAATACCTTGAGTTTTAATATACTGTAAATTCTTGGGTGATAAGTCTCAGTTCTTCAGGCTGATTCTTGATGTTGTAGTGATAATCTGGGTTTATGAGCTGTTTTGCATTCATTAAATACCATTTTCTATAAAACTTGTAATTGTGGACGCCAAGTGACTCATAGCTCAACCTAGTTTGAGTTTCTGTGCAGTCATATGGGACAAACCTTCTTGAAACTCTCAAAACTCTTAAAACTCTGGATCCTCTTGATGATATTTTAGGGATTCTTCCTCGTTGCGAATTAACAAACCACATGATCACTGGAAGGGTAGGCTTGCATATTCATCCCACTAAGCATTTTAACAAGCCCCAATTTTAGAAATTCATTTCTGACTCATGTTTTACCGCCGGCATAATTTTCTTGGAATTTCTTTGGCCATCCTACTTTCCTGACGAAAACGAAAAAAAACTTTTCTTAAGAAGAAATGGCTTCACAAAATGAATTGCATGCATGTGTAAATGGAATTGTACAGTTGGTTAACATATAAAGTAACGGAAATTGTTATAGCTTTACCGAAATATGTATACAAATCTCCTTGTACAGATTCTACACATGTCAAAAATTGCGTTAAATCAAGACAGTGAGTTTTCACTTGCATCAATATGGCTATTCGAGTTTGTAAGAAAAATAATTCTTGAAAATCGTCTTCCATTGATATCTTCTGTACTACAGCTCGTTTCTTCCCTATAGTCATTATTTATCGATTCGATAGCAGTTAATCTTAAAGACGCTTCTATTTACTAACTGTATTAATAGAAGAAAAATTATAATTGAATATTACTTATCTAAGTATAAATATAATTTTTAATTGACAATTTAACCTTGATTGTCATTTTTACTTTTAAGTATAGGTGGGGACTACGTAACTAATCAAGCGAATAAAACTGCAAAAAGTAACATATTCTAAGCATAAGTTCCTAGCTAATATGAACAAAGTTTCATGGTCATGCACTACTAATCATTTAATTTATGGTAGGAATCTAGTAAAAGTCTTATATTTGAAACTTTTTCACTATGTTAGTATTGCTTAGATGTCTGAATATTTCAATGTCATCAATAGATTGATTGGCCCTAGCGGAGAAATGATCCATGCTTGAAGTGTATATTTCAGTGTTAGCGACGACAGTTGAGCTACAGGGCAAACTTTCAACTTTCTTAGTTCTTTTCTCACATATTTTTTATTTTCGTGTATGTTATAGCTTTCTATATGCTTATTAGTATCATTTCTCATAACGCATCTTCCCCTGACAATACGAAAAACTGAATTTAATAATCATTTTCAAAGAAACCATGAAAGGTCCATTGATATGAATATTTTTATCAACAATCAATATAATTTTAAAGTTATTATGATGTAGTTCAAAGAAACTTTGATGAACACAAAATACTCAAAAAGTACTTTTTTTACATTAATAAAGTTATTTAATTTTTTGAGTAAATGTATGTAATGCTTAATGTTTAGACATCATGTTTTTTGGTGGTTCCTCCATTGCTTCAGTAATTTTTATGACAATGTTTTCACTTAGTCAATCATTGAATACAAAATTAGGTAATGAGTTAACGATTACAAAGCTAACCTTTATTTTTAGCTGTTATTAGTGAAATTGAAGATATCGATAGCAGTATGTTCATAGAACTTGCGGCAAACTCATTCCATAATACCACAGAAGTTATTCACAAAAAAACCTTTTTCAAGTATTTTTCTACGAATACTTTCAAATCATTACAAACAGGTCCGAAATTGTGCCGTAATTCACATGCCTATATATTTTGCTGCAAGACTGTGATATTGTGAAATCCATACAATCGAGTGAATTTTGGACATTACTTGAATTAACTATCTTATTGAAAATATTTGCATATTTAATTTTTCGCACGATTTCAGACAAACTCCAGCCCATACCTAAACAGAAATCGAAAAAGTCCAAACCTAGCGCAGACCCAATGAACCGATCCAAAACATTGGTCTTTTATTTTCTTACAAAATACATTGGCAATGTGTCTTTGTAATTTTATAAATAAATTAATGTCCTAATAATTTTCTAATTAGTTTTAACATGAGTTATCATTAGTATGTAATGCAATCGCTGCTGACAAACTTGGGGTTTTAATTTCAGCCGCATCATGTCAAACATCGCAAAGCCTTTCTTGGTTGTCGAAGACCCTACACATTCCATATGTTGCCTTGGTATCTGAACCATGTTTTTTGGAAGCATCTTCCAACAATAAGTTTGCATTTATTCTCAATGATGGTGTGCACGCAAGTGACTTGGTTCTGACTGATATCATTTCCTCAAAAGAAATTAAGAGAATCGTACTCTTCTTTGAGGAATCAAATTCTCTAGCATTTGGTGAGTAAATTCAGATTTAATAACCCAGTTCTAGAATATATTATCTATGGAGAAATTCCCTGCTTTGTGTCTGTAATTCCGTTTAAAATACAAATTCGATGAAAAACGTAGAAATAGGTGTTAAGTACAAAAATTTTCATTTCAGTTTCAAATATCTCGAAGACCCTCATCAATATCACTAGGTTCGACTGAATGCTAACATCATTTAAGTGCATAGCGAAAAAAAAATTACAACTTTGTCATACTGAATTCAACGAATTCGTTTGAGCAATACTAGCGGATAACTTAGTTGAGCATTACTAAAGATTGAGGTTATCTCCCGAATAGGTTCTCAACAAAAGTGAGAGCCGTATTAATCCCTTTATGTTCAATTATAAAAGCCCTTCAGCAAAATTTGCAAATTTATCTTCTTTATCTTCACATTATTCAAGCTCTCGAGTAAACACCAAATTAAACAGAAAATGAGAGACGATAATTAACGAGATTGTAAAAAATCGATTCATGTTTATTAACCCTATATATACCGGGATTTTTTTCTGGTGTAATACCGGGGGGGCGGAATGCGCCACCCTTCATAACTCTGGTTCTACTAATCAAATTTAAATGAAACTTGGCCAAGAAGTAGTATTGCTCATTTGGAGTTGATTAGAAGGGAAAAAAATCCTTAGGTACTAGTAGGTGGCCACAGCAGATAGTTTTCCATGATGGAGTCTTGAAAATCCGTGTTTTTTGGAAGTTTTCTACACACTCAAAAAGGAGTTTTTTTCCTGAAGTAGGAAAGATTTAATTTTGCTTGCTCAGAGAGGTCAAGTTAGAGTACAAGTACAATAGAACAATGAATTTAAACAATGACTATTGTTACCTCTGAAAAAACCATTATTAGACCACAACATGAAGCACAATGAAATCAACGTAGTTCAACTCAGCAGTAAAAAATATGAAAAGTCACCAAAAGTTAAGGCAGCGGAAGTTCTAAAAAAAGTTATGCCCAAAAATCCATCAAAGTGGCGAAATCTCCCCCCCCCC
>CABFPE010000974.1:134216-145143 GCA_900660155.1 Hofstenia miamia | reverse complement strand
TTGATCGATAGTCAGACTAGGCAAGAATCGAAAAACTCCTAACCGTAACATAGGTGCACTTTCGTGACTGGCACAAAGACCCTAGAATCGATCCCGTGATGGATTCCAGCCACTACTAAACACAACTTGCCTAGCTGCACATTTAGTTAAATAATCAAACCAGATAAAGTAGAAATGAAAATTAAATAAACTCCGAAGAATTTATTGTTCATCAAAATTATGGTTGAATCAAAGCTATTTATAAAATTTCTACAAAAAGTACCTGCCGATTTTAAAATTCAAATGATTTGTCTGCCAATATGGCTGTTCATACGTAAGCATTAGTTTGCTCAATTTAATTTGTCAATTACCTCTTGATTGGCTAACAAGTTTCTCATTTTCACCAATATTAAATCTTAGTTGCATTTTACAAAAATAAACTAAAGTTCATTAACTAAATTTTTTACAATTAATTTCAATTGATAATCATTCGACGTTATTCAGCTTTTAGTTGCCTTTTTGGATGATGCTACAATAGCAAGTGATATGATTGAGGAGCATTTAGATAAACTGGATAGAACATTGAAAATTCTCTATAATGCAGGTTTACACGTAAATGGGAAGAAATGTGAAATTTTGAAGACACAGGTAGTATTTTTGGGTAGACAAATCCAAAAAGGTGAGATAAAAATGAAGAACAATGCAAAAGACTTGATACAAAACATTAGCAGTCAAAAACGAAAAATGATCTACAAAGGATAATGGGGTTTATAAATTACTATGGATCTTTTATAACAAATGTAGCCCATAAAACAAGCAAAATGACGGCATTACTGAAGAAAAATAAAATTTTCGAATAGACATGGAGAGAACAGGAGCAGTTGGATAACATAAAGAATGAATTAAGAAAAATGCCATCATTGAACATGCCAGACTATGATAAGGAGTTCATTTTGGATTGTGATGCGAGTAACATTGCCATAGGTGCATGTTTGGGACAGATAAAAGATGGAAAAGGAGTACCTATACAGTTTTTTAGTAGAAAACTTAAGCAGAGTGAAGAGAATTATCGATTGACAAAACTTGAAATGATGTCATTAGTGAAAAGTATTAAAAAATTTCGGTATTTTTTGATAGGACAAAGCTTTAAAGTAAGAACTGATAATAGTGGACTAGCGTGGTTAAAAAAGTTTTCAGGCAGTAAATCGTCAATAGTGTCGAGATGGATTGAATATCTTAATGAATTTAAGTTTACAATAGAGCACCACAAAGGAACACTACACAAAAATGCAGATTTTTGGACAGCATTACCAGAATATCAAAGAGATATTGAGAAAGTAGACGGTGAAAAGAAACAATTTCAATTCTTACCACATAGTGAGTATACAGAGTTGCCTGAAATTAATGCAGACAAAAAAGGGAATACAATAATGCCCATAATAATCAAAGAGGAGATAACTGAAAATGATATAATTGAAAAACAAAAAACAGATATCATTCTAGGGAGATATGTGGAAAATGTGTGTAATGAGAAAGGGATACTGGGAAAGAAGCTAATAGTTATTTTCAAAGATACAAATGGAAATTGAATAATAATGTACTTCTATATGTTGAAGGAAAAACATTAAGAATAGCAATTCCCGATTACTACAAAAGGAAATTGGTGAGGAAAGTACATGAAAATGGACATATTGGAATAATTCAAACAGAAAAAACTTTTAATGCAAGGTTTATAACAACAATCATTAAAAGAACAGTGGAGGACGTTATTAATAAGTGTACAATGCGTCTAATAAATAAAAAGAGCCATTTCCTGGTACAGATGGCACCACTCAAAAAAATAATGGCCACCACACCAAATGAGATTGTGCATGTGGACTTGGAAAAATTATCGCAAGATGATGAAGGGTATCAGTACATACTAGTATTAGTATATAATTTTACAAAAATGCACATATGATTCCATTAGATTTGACAACAGCAAAGATAGTAGCAGAAAAGATGATGAAAGAATGGATTCTGAAATTTGAACAAATGCAAACAATAGTATCTAATAGAGGAGTACAATTCGAAAGCAAACAATTCAAAGAAATGGCTAAATTGATGGAAATTTTAACTGAGAAAACAACAGCATATCACCCACAGGCGAATGGAGCTGTTGAGAGATTAAATAGAACTATGATTAAATTGATAAGAATTTTAACATCAAGAGTTCGAGGCAGAGATTGGAGATAGGTTATAGAAATGGTTGAATATTTCTATAACACCTCAGTACATTCAACAACAGGAATGACCCCATATAAAGCTATGTATGGAAGTGAAGCAGCAACACCAACATCAATGCAATACCATGCGTACTCCAAAAAACCAGATAACAATTATATAAGAAAGACATAAGACCAAATTACCAGGGTCCATGAAGCAATGTGTCACAACACGAAAAAATCTGCAATAAGACAAGAAAGAAATTTTATAAGAAGATCTACAGCAAACCACACAGGGAAGGGGATAAGGTTTATGCATACACTTTAATGAGAACACAAGACGTGAACCAAGTAAGGAAATTAAAAACACAGTGGTCAGGTCCATTCACTATTACACAGAAATTACCTAATAATAATTATAAACTTAATGACAGAAGAGTATTACACTTTCAAAATTTAAAACAAGCAACAGTAAATATAGAGGAAGTACAGCTCGATAAAAANTTCTATAACACCTCAGTACATTCAACAACAGGAATGACCCCATATAAAGCTATGTATGGAAGTGAAGCAGCAACACCAACATCAATGCAATACCATGCGTACTCCAAAAAACCAGATAACAATTATATAAGAAAGACATAAGACCAAATTACCAGGGTCCATGAAGCAATGTGTCACAACACGAAAAAATCTGCAATAAGACAAGAAAGAAATTTTATAAGAAGATCTACAGCAAACCACACAGGGAAGGGGATAAGGTTTATGCATACACTTTAATGAGAACACAAGACGTGAACCAAGTAAGGAAATTAAAAACACAGTGGTCAGGTCCATTCACTATTACACAGAAATTACCTAATAATAATTATAAACTTAATGACAGAAGAGTATTACACTTTCAAAATTTAAAACAAGCAACAGTAAATATAGAGGAAGTACAGCTCGATAAAAATGCAGAATTTAAAATTTTACAGGTTGATGATGGCATATATGCTGAGATGGATGACTTGGACAGTGTTCACAAAGAAGAATTCCAATAAGAATATAGACCTAAAGACGATGAACCCACAGTTGAAAGAAGAGTAATGCCCCAGAGGGCAGTAAAAAATAAAACAGAATATAACCCCAAAATATGGGATATTAGTTTAGTAACTGAATTTAGGGAAAATGAAGAGAACAGATAGGACATGCAGATCACCAATGAAAGCCAGAAGAGTGCACAGGAAAACTCTGCAATATGATTGTCAATTAAAGGGCGTGAAGATGGAGGAAAACTCAAAATAGAAATATGAGAAAAACTAGGTCTCCACAATACGATTGTCAATTAATGGACATGACAATGGAGTATTTAACACCTAGTAACAAAAGAAACTTATTGATGATATACTTCATCAAAGAAAGCGAGATTGGCTCAAAAACATTGCAAACAAATATAGAAGAGACATTACAGATAGCCAAGAAATACAAAACGAAAGTTATGATTATAGTACCACAAGAGCAAGAACAAATCCCAGAATTTGTTAAGGACATGGAAATAAAGCTGGAAAATCACTTTATCATAAATAGTGGGAAATAAAAAAAATATCTGATCTGATTAAAATAGACTTACAGATTAATGAAATAGCACTGGCTCAAAGAATAATGGTCAAACCAAAGATAGAAATTGATATGTATTACCAAACAAGAACAATTAAATTGGTTGGAATGGACAGTAACCTGGAAGAAGCAGAAAACATATTTCTGAAATGTAGCTTAAATCAGACGCCAGAACATTTACAGAAAATAGCACAAGTGTGGAAAGAGATCAAAGCAGAGAAGCCGATTCAAGAAGAATGGCTGTTAATCAACATAAAATCACTGACAATGAAACCAGAAGGGCATATGAAATGGAAGCAAAGAAAAACTTCAAAACATGGTTATTTGAAGAAATAAATGCACCAGATATAAAAGCAAGAACAGCAATATGGTTGATTGCGATAGCATTAACCAGTAACGAAAAAATAGTATTACCCATGATGAAAAAAGAAAGGCGACAAGTGGATAAGAACAAAAAGTATGAAATAGCCATAGCACTGATACCAACAAACATAAAGCATTGGATGTTACAAAATGTTGAGGTACTTCTAGCATCACCAACTAAGAAGATGCAACAAAGATTTGAAAAATACTTCACCAGGTTACACACAGAACAACATACACTAGGTAGACCAAGTGTGATCAAGCTTGCCAATAAAACTGGTATATGCCAGAGTGAAATTGATATATTAACAGATGAAACGAAAAAATATATGTGGGGTGCGACATTGAACACTAAGCTCAGATCTTTGAAACAACAACCATGGCTTACAACAAGGAAATTAGTGTGGAGAGAGCATGCAGAAACGATAAGAATAATAGAAGAAAAGAGAGTGCATGAAATAATAACAAAAGAAATAAGAAAATATCTTAAAGAATACCTGCAGTGTGCATATATGAAGATAATTAAGAGATCAGAAATGATGAGAAGAGAAGTACAAAAGTGCCCCATCAAAATTATAGAAATGGTGAGCAAAAGTCAAGAGGAGATGCAAATGGAGGACACACTGCTACAATCGACTGAAATAGCTCCAGCCCTAAATACTCAAAGAGTAATAGACAAGGTAAACATGGAAAAATGGGGAGAACAAGAACCAAGTGAAATATCTTGGGTAGACATGGATGATGAAAGATTGCTAGTGGAGATCACAGTGAGAAGAGAACGCACAAATAACATAGTACAACGGATATACTGCAAAGTCTATGAACGTGAAATGAAATTGTTGATTAAGATACTGTGTACAGAAGCCTTCACACAAAAAGAATTTGAGGAAATGTTGCAACCACAAAATCAAATAGTGGTAGATATTGAGTGCATTACTTCCAAAATAATGATTAAACCAGAGACAGCACAGAATTTGAGGAAAAATGGTGTAACAAACATGTTTTGGGAAAACATTAAGAAAGCAAAAAATAATTATCCAGCAACCTTTGGAATGGTGACAACAGTGAAAATGCAAGGATCTTATAAAGTGATAGAAGAAAAAACAATGACCATGCTATTAATATGCACGCTGCCACCAATGATATCGTTACCAATGCTATTACCAACATGGAGGTTAAAAGATAAGAAGTCTGTTAAAGCATTTTGGCATGAAGAAAATACGCATGTAAACACACAACAGGACGCAGAAAAAATGGTGAATGATAAAAGATACAAGAAATCAAAAGAAATTCTGCTAAAACATAATAACAAAGAAAGAGTCTATATAGAAGGGGAAGTCACACCATACAATCTATATAGAGAAGGGGGGGTGATTCACAAGCAGATATGCAAAGTTTGGAGAGAAATAGAGAAACAAACAACACAAACAGTTATATTGTTCTCAGGAATAAATGATATAGTGTGGGGAGAATTATGGAGCTCACAATATCGATACTACGATGTAATGAGACATGTTGAGATCATAACAATGATAAGATTAGGAAAAAATGAGCCTGAAAAGATTACTAGAGAAGAAGTGCTGGAAAATATAAGTGCTTTCTACAATGAGACGTCAATATCGAAATCATTAATATCAACATACCCTAACACCAAAATTTATTCTGATTTTGCTCATACAAGTAGAATTGATGCAATTATGACGTTGATGATAGCAATAAGAGGACTACGGTTATACCAGAAGCATTATGATATATTTAACAAAAAATTGAACAAACTAAGGAGTATGTGTACAATATCAAAGTCGCTAAAGAACCCATTATTCTTAAAACATAAAAAGATGTTAACAACCAAAAAAGATGTGGTATTGAAGATTACAAAAGAGTAGAAATACGAGAAAGTGGATTGGGATATGACAGAAGAAAATGAAATAATAAAGAAGGCAGCTGAAATGGTTCATGGAGAGAGAGTAGTCATCCTTAATTAGCTACACTGGAGGGGGAGTGTGGCATAATCCATCAAAAAGCAATGTGTGGTCAAAGTAAGAAAAAAGTTGGAAGTAACTAAGACTAAAATGTAATAATGATTAAATTGTAAACACATGGTTATGATTGATTATTTAATTTGTAAAATATGTTAAGCAGTTTAATACCTAAATTAACTTGACAGTATTTGACAAAATCTAAGATGACCAAACAGCATACACTAATTAATGTTGATGTTGTGTAATTAAAAGCAGAACTAGAAAGCGAGGGAAAACTGTAAACAAGACTCAATCAACAGGTAATAGTCGAGTGTTTGATTATTTACTTAGATGTGCTATAAATATTCACTAAATGTTAGAATGATTAATGAACGAATTTTACTTGGATTTACTTCGTTTCTTATTGTCAGGTTATTTAATAGTTTTATGGAAAGCTAAACGTTCAAGCACTAGAGTAATCGCACGGTGGTCCCCAAATATGTTTAACGGAATTCTGGAGCAGCCTCAATGTGCTTATAGGTTATGGATAGGATTTTTATTTGTTATAGCTTTCCCATCACTTGTTGTTTGCAGATTATTATTATTATATTTAAGTTGCTCTACATGTTTATTTATTCAGTGTTTATTTTTGTAGATGACCATTGACTTAATCTTGAATTAACTTTAGTGCCGACCGCATAGATTGTTCACATGTACGGAGGGCTAGCATGTATTACTATATCTGTAGGGCTATTAAATGTAAGGAACAATAACAAACTAAAGCATTGCGTTATATTCTTTTATTTACTTAATCATAATAACAAGAACAATCAATGCCTTAAATTAGTAAGTTATCACGCACACACTATCACTGAGTTAACCATCTACACACTGAATCATCCCATGGTTTGCAATGCGGGTTCAAGTAAAAGCTGGAACTTTTACCACTAACGATGTCTCTGGAATCGCATAGTACAGCGTCGGGTTTTGACCCTGTCTTCCATCTACTACTCTCGATATAAATAAACTGTGATTATTTAAGTATTTAATAAATGAAGTGCAGATTAATTTAGTTAATTAACTACAAAATCAATTAGTTAGAAAGAATTAGGAGTCTGTCGTACTTTAACCATCGCATATACCCTGAAAAGTAGTTAGTTACTCTCAATTACTCATGACAACTGTATTGACAAGATTCTACAAAAGTCATCACAATTGATGTTTGCAAGTAATCACAGCGTGCCATTAATTTCTATAATCTATCATGGAATGTTAATTTACATATGATTACCTATAGTCAAACAAACCACGTTATAAAAATTTGCAAAATTGAAAGTATTGGGATATTTGGCGGGATTTTTTAGTTTGTGTCTTTAAATGAATAATACGATATTTAGGGTAAATTCGATTGCTTAAACGTGTATGCTTTCAGTACACGTTCTTTCAATTGTACAAATGCCGATTTTAACTGGTCAAAATTGAATTTAACCTATGAATATGGTGAAACCAGGTTAAGTGGTCAAAACCGGTACCCACATGAGATTGATTTGAATACTGGGCCGTTCAACAGCGATAATTGATCATGGTCGCCAATTTAGAGAACCGGTTTCATCTTTGGAGGGTAGTTCATAAAAATCCTGACTGATTTTTGTACAAAAATGGTCAATATAGCAGTTGAATTGTTGTATTTTAGTGATTCTTTAGTAATGTATTTTAAAATATTTTAATTAGAAACACATTTTCATTTTAATAATTAGGATTTTGAATAAAATGTGACAAACGTGTAATAAATATCTATAAATTAACATAGTTTTAGGTCATGTCGCAACATCCTGCTTCTTTGATTTATAGATTAGACACGCTTTTTAATCTAATATTGTTTACACATATATCTAAATCCCAAATAGAATTTAACTATCAACAATTTGTAGGTAGTTAGGCTTATACTCATACCAAGATATTTTAACATTAATACCCTGCATAAGGTAGCTCTTGCTGGTTGTTATATTGTTATTTATAATCTAAATAGAGCGCAAAACCTAAATGAGAACATATAATGCATTGCAATAGTAACAAGCATAAGGATCTAAGGAGCGGCTTCCACTTCTTATTTATTTTTAATTTTGGGGGGGATAAGGGACGCAAATGTTTTTTGCTTAATATTATGTAGTTTGTTCAAATTACATTTAATAATTACATGGCTGTGAGTTTTGCATCGCTAACAGCAACAAACTGAAACTTTTGATATTTTGTCTATGTCTATATATCTTTTCGTCCACAATTGGCAATTTTCAGGCGAACTACTGATGCTAATCAGCATTTACTTAGAACCATCTTAAGCCTTTTGTTTTTGCTATGGATGCATGCAACTGGGTTGAAGTTAAATATTAACATCGGTCTATAATTGTTTGGGTATGATGAAGTTGAAATTAGCTAGAAAAAACTAATATTTATTATCAAGAAATATTAAAATTTTTCTATGTATGATATGGTTTGTTGCAATTAGCATTTTTAGCTGCCAATACATTATGCGGGTGCGCGTTGATTAAACACGTATAAATTTGCAGGCATCATTTTATGTTTTAATCGTCATAGATTATTATAAACACTTGAATATGGCAGCGTCTCATAATTGCGATGCAACTTTCATTCATTCAACAATATTCTAAATTAAATATGTGAGAGGCTAAATCAAAGCCACGAACTTGTAACTATATTGTTGGTGATCAATGTATAAATACAATTCTTTATTGAATATGGATTTGTAATTATGCTAAAATATCAATAAAACAATATTTACAAAGATGTCTTTCGCTATTATTCAATGTCAGTAGACTATCTATTTCAATTGCTTTTAGAAATTAATAGTAATTTTCACAAGCAAGATATTTTATGAATCAGTAATTTTCAAAAGCAAGATATTTTGTGATTGTAGAGATGTTTAATATAACAAATACTTTGCATTGATTTATAAGACAATTTCTTATTGAATTGTGAGAGAGGCGGATACAGATGGGGCTCGGGCCCCCTCTGAAATAAGAATAGTTCATTAAAAGTTGGTGCTAAGAATTTCAAACCCAAATTTTTACTACCCAACAGGGTGGATCACATTTTTATTCAAATTAAGTATTGTGTGCGAATTTATTAAAACAATGGAATTTTACAAATTTGATTTTATTGAATTTTATCAAAATATTTAATACAATTTTTATTATTTGACGAGTAGGCACGTAATCATACTTGCATCTGAACATTTAATGATACGTCATGAAAAATTTACTAAAAATTTCTCATTTGTAGTGCATAATGAAGTCCTATAATTTGAAATACATAATGAATTGAATTTAGTGCATATTTTTTTTGAGAAATATTTCACAAAATACGTAAACAATACCTTTCTTTCTAGAAATACTCTAATTTTGTGAAAAATTTGATACAATTTCATGCATTTACCCACTTTCATTATTACTACTTTTGGCTAAACACAATGAAATAATTAAAATTATGAAAAATTCCAATGGGCCTTGAGAAGTTCCACAAATTGTATATTTGCATTTTTGTAGTCAGTATAAGATGGTGAAGCTCATGCATCGTTTTAAATTTTTTTTATTTAGGGTTGTATTTAGGTGTTGTGAAAAAAATCTTAACAATGTGGACGAAAGGACCATTAAATGTGCGATTGACTAGTCAAAAGTTGCAACAAATTTCTAAGCATCTAATTTCTATGAGAAGTTGCTTACCAAATGATTTTGCTAGGAAAACTCGTGGTTTAGAAGAAATTGATAGATGGAAAGCAACGGAATTTAGGATATTTCTTCTTTATGTTGGTCCAGTCGTTTGTAGGAACGTGCTTACAACTGATATATACAAACATTTTATGTTACTAAGTGTTTCAATTTATATTTTAGTTGGCAATTCTACATCAGCCAAGATACGTTTCACTGAAGAACTTTTAAAAAAATTTGTTGAAATGTTCCCAAAATTTTATGGACAGTCCTATGTCTACGTACAATGTACACTCTTTGTTATTTTATTTCACAATTTAAAATTATTTTAAATATATATATATATATACATATTCTATTGTGCTTATATTTATGCTATGCGAATGGGTTAGATTTAAAATCAATGTCAATAAGAATTTTGTGGTAATAAATTTACAATTCACTACATTTAATTTTTTTAAATATGCATACACTAAAAGATATTCAATAAGCTGGTCGTGCTTTGTTTATTCATTAGTCTTTGTTTTTTTGACTTCTTAATAATTAGTGCCTCAGAAATCTTTGTATTAGGTGTTTTCATAATGATCATAAAATTATTGATGTTTGGTCGATGTTGGTGAGTATAAATTTCGGCATTTAACCTGAATTATCCTGATTTCACACAGTTGCAAATAATTTTTGTGGTTCAAGTTACAAACTTTTTTTCCATTTGTTTTCCATTGTCCACACATAACAAGCTTTCTCCAATGGGAATACAAGTTGAAAAATAGAGCGGGAATATTATGTTGTTAAAATATGTATACAATAGATTGCGCGCAATTTGAATATTTCTTAATGCTGTATGGCCAATAATTTTTTGTGTTACCATATGGCAACGCTAGGATAATTCAGGTTAAGAGCCCTGATAGGTGTTCATTAACCCAAGTTTGGAGATGTCGCTTTGTTTCACCGACGTAAGAATGGTGACATTCATCACATGTAGGCTTGTATGCAATTGATGAAACAAGCATCTCTTGAATCGGATCTTTGTTACAAAATATATTTCAGGTCTTCTAGTGTCTAATATTGCTCTTATTCTTGTGTAATATATATATAT
>CABFPE010000974.1:79693-128186 GCA_900660155.1 Hofstenia miamia | reverse complement strand
ATATATATATATATATATATATATATATATTTATATATATGAATATCGTATATGTAGAATGGCAAAATAATATACACTATTAATTAAATTATGTACATGGTTCCACACCCTCTGTTATATACGATATTATATGAGTTAAATTGCGTACAAAATTTGAATATTAATACCAATGCTAACTATTTAGAGAGGCCTATATTAGGCCTAATTATTAAGTTATACAATAGCATTGTTTCAGTTGTTTCAGTTCTTAGCTTATGTGCGCATTGAATGTTAAACCATTTTAAATTTTCATATTCGTAATTGCAATTATATTTATGGTAAAACACATTTGTTAATGACATTCAAATTGACCATATCAATCAAAATTCACTAGCCATAGACACTTGATGTACAAGCTAAAGGAAATTCTAAAAAGTTATAAACAATAAAATATTGTCTGACAAATTCTACGCCAAATCCTCTAAACTAAATAGATTATATCAAAATAATTATTTTTTCAAGAACCATATAGCTTAAAACAAAAATATTAAACAAGATACAATATTTTGATGTTCATTGTATGCAATAAATACGATGTAAATATCTGCTTGATATTTGCGTTGTGCAATTTTAGCTGTATCACAATTTGCTACTTTCTAAGTTCGCCAAAAGCAGTAACACATTTAAGGGTAAAAACTGACTGGCAGTTGTTAGATATGCCGACATTACATTTCCCACTTTTAATTTAGAGTCGATTCCAATTCTAACTACTTGCAGAGAATCAAATTTGAATTTGAGAAAGTTCAAGCATTTTGAGAGATTTTATAAATTTCTTATAAAGTTTTTTGACCACCTGTAAATTATTTGTATGTTTTCGAATGTGTCAAACATAATGTGTATTATTCAAATATGTAACCATTTCTAAATGTAATTTAACTCACATTTGTTCTGAACAAACATGTTTTATACTTAGGTTAAACTTTGAAATATAATTTGATATAAACGTTTTATGTGTACATACTTACCTAATGTACTTTTTCAACAAAATTTATTAAATAATTGTGAATACTATTTATCAACAATCCTAACAAATGCCTATCAAATTCAAACATTTGTGCATGCGGGTCTCTCTATAATAGCACAAGAAATCCATGATTTGTGTGTTAAAATAGGCATTCGTCGTGTTTTTGCAATTGTGCAATTGTTTACAAGCCTTAACTTAACGGCAGTGTGCGACCCCCTCTTGATTGTTGCACACTGGCATTAAAGTAAACCTAAAATTAATGAGAACGTATACACCTAGATTTTAACGTTAACTTAAGAAATACCGACTCACACTGCTGTTAAGGCTTAAGTTAAGTTTACCTTAACGACAGTATTCAATGGGGATAAGTCACATCGGTTTTCACATCTGAAGTCAATGTAACTGTGTATCAAATTCCGACCATTTTCTTTTTCTAAAATATCCTTCTTATATATCATTTTGAATGTTATGCAAGGAATTTAATTTTCATCGAAATTATCAAGCGCTTCCAGAGAGACACATTTAAAATTAAGGCATCATTAAAAAAACCCTTTCAGCAATTGACCAGTTGTGGGATCCGTAGATACGTCAGTCTTGAATCACTTTTGTATGTGTACAGTTCTTTGCCCACTTGCACCTTTCCCAGGAGCTCCAATTGTCACACTGCCATCGAATTGGCAATGTGGACTGGAGGAAAATTTGAGCTGCTTTTGGCCAGTTCTCTGCATGCCCTCGAATTGGCAGTGCAGATCTCCAGCGGGAGAGGCATTATGTCTTTTCATCTTCCTGCCCTTGAATTGGCTTTGGGGACTACTCAGATGCCTTCTCACTCTGCGCCTTTAATTAGTCATTTGTTCATTCTCATCCCTTCCGCCTTCCATCTGATGTCTGGTTCGAGAACTTCTTCATATTCTTCTCTGCAGGTTTGACATTGTCATCTCCTTGGCTCTCTGGTTCGGCGCACTCTCTTCCTCTGTGGTTGTTGCTGTTGCATCTCATTCAATTTTCCTAAATTCAGAAAGTAAATTTAAATCCCATACTTCTGAGTCACATATATATTTATCTCTTGCTGCTCACCTTGGCAGCTCTCTCCTTTGTAAATTTTCGTTACCAATGTTTGTTTCGAATTCTTCATCAAAACCTGCTTCTGGTTTGTGTCATCAGTGTAAATGCATAGACTGTGTTGCCTATTTTGTGTGCATGATCATAGATTTTTTTATTATTGTTTTGCTTTTGTCTCATGGCGGATTTCTTTGTGTTATGGCACATTGTCTCATGTATTGCTGTTATTTGATTTCTTAATTGATTCACATATTGATTGTCCATCTTCTTGCTGTAGGCAAAATATTGCAATGATAATGTTCTCTTCAGAACATGGCATTGAATGGCGTTATTCCTGTTGTTGAATGTATCAATGTGTTTTAAAAGTATTCGATCATTTCGATTACTTCTCACTACTTGTGGCCTCCTATTCTCAATGTTGTAACTCTTATCTGCTTAATCAACGTCCTGTTCAGACTTTCTACTGCGCCATTTGCCTGCAGGTGATATGCTGTCGTCCTTTCACTCACTACCTCCAGTAGATGTGACATTTCCTGAAATAGATTACTTTTGAATTGTGTCCCCTTGTCAGTGATTATTGTCTCCATGAGTCCAAACTTTAAGATCCACTATTTCATTACTATCTCCGCAGTTGTTGCTGCCTTTGTGTTCTTCATGGGAATCAATCTTGCATACTTAGAAAAGTTGTCTACCATTACTAGTAAATTTTGATGTCCCTTTTCATCCTTTGATAGCATTTCCAAATTCATGTGTATGATTTCGTTGGGTTGTGTTGCTATGATTTTTTCAAGTGGTGCTCTCTGCATTGGGAAATGCTGTTTGTTATTAAAGAGGCATGTTGTACACTTGTTGATTATCTCATATGTGACTTTTCTCACTGTCGTTGTGATAAACCTTGCGTTGAAAGTTCTCTCAGTTTGTGTGATGCCTAGATGGCCTTTTTTGTGCACTTTTCTTATTAAGTCTCATTTATTGTATTCTGGTAATGTGGTCCTGTTGTTCTGTGCTTCCACATATAGGAGTCCATTCTTGTTTCTTTTCCAACTATACCTTTTTTAGTAACTGGCTGTTAATCTTGATAGTTTTAAGCTTGGTTCTTGTAGCTTTCTTATTATTTCATTTAATGTCACGTCACATATTTTTGTTTCTCTATGATTGATTCTGATATTTCTTCTTTTATTGCAATTGGCAGCACTGCTTGTCCCTTCTTGTCGACGTTTATCTCTGGCAACTCCTTGTATTCTGTATGTGGTAAGAATTGAAACTTCTTTTTCTCTCCATCTTCTTTGGCTGCATCTCTCTGGCATTGGTATGCAGTGTCCTTCCTTGGTGTTTGATGGTGAAAGTGAATTCATTTAGGTATTCAATCCATCTTGATGCTATTCCTGACTTATCACCTGAGAAATTTTGAGCCATGCTAGGCCACTGTTATCTGTGCAGACTCTGAATTCCTGTCTCATTAGAAAGAGTCTGAATTTCTTTATGCTCTCAATCAGCACAAGCATTCCTAACTTTGTCAATCCATAGTTCTCCTCACTTGGTTTTAATTTACAGCTAAAAAACTGTATTGGCACTGTATTGGTCAGGTGTATTCAGTTCTTCCTGTTCTTGCCACGTCCATATAAAAAGTACTGACTTCCTCATCTTGGCAGTTTTTCCCGCAATGTTGGGTATAAATGTTCCATAGTAGTTGAAGAACCCCATTATTCTCTGTATTTTTTTTTGTTGTTTGGCTTCTCTATCCTCTGGATCATATCTCTTGCATTATCTTTCATGTATATTCGCCCTTTCTTGATTACTCTTCCTAGGAATATGATCTTCTCCTTTAATATATCACAATTGTTGCCATTGATTCTTAAGCCTGCTTTTTCCAGGATTGATAATGTTCTTTCCAGTTTCTCTAAGTGCTCGTCTATTGTGTTGCTTCTTACAGTGATATCATCAATGTACATTTTCACTCCTTCCTCCATTTTTTGTCTCTTGTTCTTTAATACTTTTGTTATGTACCTTTGGCACATTGCTGGTGCATTGTATAAACCAAAAGCAATGTATATCAATTTGTACAAACCATATGAAGTTATGAAGCTCTCTTTTTGATGTCTTCCCCTTCCATTTTAACTTGCCAATAGGCCCTGCATAGATCTATAAATGTAAAGTATTTGTGCTTACTCACTTTGTATAGCATGTCTTCTATTCTGGGAAGTGGGCACAAATCCTTCTTTATCACTTAGTTCAGCTTTCAGAAGTCTATGCATAATCTGTATTCTTCTTCTTGCTTCATGAATACTGTTGGCACAGCTTATGGACTTTTGCTGGGTCGGATTATTTTGTTGTCAATTAATTCATTGAGTATCCTGTTGTATTCATACTTCATCTGCTCTGGCACTCGTCTAGCTGGCAGTTTTATTGGCTTGTTTGTTGTTATTATTTTGTGTGTTTTGCCTATCATTTGTCCCATGCTTATTTCTCTGTAAATGAATATTCATTTGTGTCTCTCCAGCACCTCTCTGAATTCTTGTAGTTGTATTTCTTTTAAGTGTTGGTATTCTTCCTCCAACAGATCATGTGTTTTATACTGGTCTTCTTCACTTGTTTTGTCCCCCTGAACTCAAGTCAACTGTGGGGAGTACTTGCTACATCAATGGTTTTCGTCCACTCACTCTAGAATCAGCAGTGTGGAGTACCTCCTGTTTTCTTTTGCAAGTACTCAAATCAACCATACAAACTACTCTGCTCATCAATGTCTTCCATTGTTTTCCAGGTGGCTTTGATGCTGGACTTAATGTACTTCCGAAGTATTCATACATTCATTTTCCTTATGTTAATGTTATGACTTGTTGCATTTAGTATTGGTACTATTCCTTTTCCGTTTTTAGTAGCACACACACTTGATGGCATCAAGACTCTTTTTGAATTTATCCCTTTATTATTGTAGATCATTATATCCACTGTGATCACTTCTTCTGCTTTAATTTCATGCATCCTCCATTGATACATCTGCAGCTTTATGTCTTCTTCCAGTTCAAATACTATTGTTGATAGCTTTCCTTTTTGCTCTTCAGTTTTAATTTCCTCTTCTCTCATTTTAATTCTTCTATTGGAATAGTTTATTACACATACATTTTTCTTTAGGAAGTCATCACCTAGTATTACATCATATGGCAATAAATTGACTAATTGAAGAAAAGGTCGTATTTTGAATATTTGTTTCCCTTTGAACTGAAGGTTACCCGGCATTCCACTTGCTGGATGTAATTTTGTATGCCATCTGTTGTTCTCATCTTTGTCAAGTTCAATATGATTTGGTATTGATTTTTAAAACTTTTGTTTTAGTAGTAGTCTATGAAGTCTCTGAATAACAATTTATAGTCCCATGTCATATCTGTATCTAAGAATAGATAGTGTGGGGACACTGCTCCTGCTAAGTATAATTATTCAATCTTAGTTTTGACTAATCATCTGATCTTCTTTCTTCATTAGCAGCATTATGCTTTGGATTATGCTACATGCCCTCCTCAGCTTGTGTTATTTTTAGCACTGTGCATTCACCATGAACTAAATCATCTACTTTTCTGATTATTATTTCTGCTTGGGGATCATTCCAGCTCATTGTCATGAATAATAGTTGTTTTGTCATTTTTAATACTGCCTCTCTTTCCGTGGTTACTGTGCTGTGATATAACAGGAATTTTGCTTCTTTGATATTTTCAGATATTGGTGTTATATCTCTTCGTTCATTCATTTTTTCTGAGAAGATTTCATAGAATTTCTTGGATAGATGGATCCCTTTTATCACTATCATAAGCGTCATCCACGTGTCTGCTCTGCTAGTGTGCGCCATTTCCTCACATACCATTGTGTTTGGGTAAAAGAATGTGAACACTCTTTTGAGGCTTTTTGTGTTACCACGTCCTTGTAAATGAAGCTTATGTTTTCTCTCACTTCCTCCTCTGTTATCATTGCCAGATCATTCTTATTTCATCTTATCATTGTTACTATCACAACTCTCTTCATGACATCTTAGAAGTGGTACTCTTTGTCCCATAAATCTAACCACAACACATCATTTACTCCTGAGAACAGCATGATCACCTTGGTTGTCCTTTTGTCAATTTCCTCTCACAGATCTTTCAACTGTTCATGTATTGTTTTGCCTTCAGTGTATAGTTGGTAAGGAGTTATCACTCCCTCAACATATACTCTTTCTTTATAATTTTTTAATAGTATTTCTTTTGTCTTTTTATAATCGTTTTGTTCAACTATTGATTTTGCATTTTTTTGTATTCATGTATGTTTTATATTCATGTAAGAAAGTTTTGGTGATCTTCACGTTTTTCAGTATATTCCATTGTGGGAGTACCATTGGGATTGATACTGTTTGTGGTGGGGTGCATATGAGCATTTTAGTTGTTATCTGTTGCTCTATTTCTATATAATCTTGCAACATTGTTGGCGCTGTTGCTAATCCTATTGTGGCTGGATAGTTCATTTTACTTTCTTTCAGTGTTTCCCAGAATATTTGCATTAAGTCTCTCCTGCTCATTCTCATTTAGATATTGTCATTCAGTTCTAGTTTTGACGTGATACATTCTACATCCACCACTAACTGATTATATGGTTTTAACATTTCTTCCAATTCAGTCTCCATGAATGCTTCTGTGAACATCAACTTCATAAATGCTACAGTTTGCTCCTCCTTTACATATTGGTAATTCCTAGAGCAAATCTTCTCTTTTTCCTTCAGTATTTTTATTTTGACTAAGAATCTCTCATCGTCCATGTCAATCCATTCCATGGCATGTTCTGGTGTGGAGGCTCCCCACTTCTCTATGGTTATTCTATCTATCTGTTGCTGTGTTTTTGGTGATAAGATTAGCTGTGTCAACGTTAACAATTCTTCTTCCTCCAACATCTCTTTTTGTGTTTTTGTTTTCATCTCACAGACTTCCACTGGTTTGGTTATACCTCCCCTTTGCATCATCTCTGCAATCTTGATGATTTTTCAAACGTGCAGCAAGGGCTCTCTTTTTCATATGTCTTCATGTCCAGTTCTAATGTTTGTTGAATCTCTTTATCTTTCATCATGGTTATGATTTCTTTTGTGGACTGGAGAGAAAATTGTGCTGCCTTTCACCAGTTCTCTGTGTGCCCTTGAATCGGCAGTCTTTTTTGTATATTTTCATTACTGATACTTGCTTCAAATTCTTTGTTGAAGCCTTCCTCCATAAAACTATCTAATTCACTAATATCATATACAAATCTCATTACCGTTAATACGATTTATTTTGAACTTGGCATTTTAATCTAATATCAATTCCTTGCTATCTGCTGTCACCCATTTTAGGTTTTGGAAGTGCAGTAATCTATCATTATCTAACATGTACTCAATATTTTGTAATACTTGCATTATTTTGTATGGACCTGACCAAACCGCTTTTAACTTTCAGACCTGGTTTGTGTCTGTTAATTTCATAGGCATGAATGCATAAAATGTGTTGCCTAGTTTATGTGCATGACCATAAATTTTTTTATTATAGTTGCGCTGTTGTCTCACAGCCAATTTCTTCATGTTATGACACATCTTCCCATGTATCACTGTTATCTGATTCCTCAGTTGATCCACTTATTGGTTGTCCAACTTTCTGCTATAGGCAAAGTATTGCATTGATAATAGTGTTGCCATCCCTCTTCTTAACATGGCTTTAGATGGTGTTATCCCAGTTGTTGAATGTACAGACGTATTGTAAAAATACTTGATCATTTCAATTTCTTCTCTCCATTTGCCCCCCCTACTCTTGAATTTATGATTCTGATTAGCTTTATCAAGGTTCTATTCAGTCTTTCCACTGCGCCATTTGCCTGTGAATGGTATGCAGTTGTTCTTTCACTCATGACTTCCAGTAAGTGTGCCATCTCTTGGAACAGGTTGCTTTCAAATTGTGGTCCCTTATCAGTGATTATCATTTCCATTGGCCTGAATTTCAGGATCCATTTTTTCATTACTATGTTAGTGGTTGTTTCAGCCATTGTGTTCTTCATCAGGATTAACTTCGCGCATTTTGTGAAATTCTCTACCATCACTCGTAAGTACTGATATCCCTCATCATTTTTGACATCATTTCTAAGTCTATGTGTATGATCTCATGGGGTTGCTTCACTATGATCTTTTCTAGCAATGCTCTCTGTGTTGGAAAATATTGTTTATTATGAAAGAGACATTTTGTACATTTGTTAATTATTTCTTCTGTGACCTTTCTTATTGCCATTGTGAAAAATCTTGCATTGAACATTCCCTCCAATTGTGTGATGCCTAAATGGCCCTTCTCTTGAATCTTCCTTACCAGTTCGTGTTTAAAGTACTCTGGTATTGCAATCCTATTGTTTTGTCCTTCCATGTATAGGAGTCCATTCCTGTTCCACTTCCATCTGTACCTTTCATAGTAGCTCACAGTTAACTTTGATAATTTCACACCTGGTTCTTGTAACTTCTTTATGATTTAGCTTAATATTACTTTGTCTTTTTCTTTTTCTATAATCTCCGACTTTGATATGTCCTCCTTTATTGTGATTGGTAGCACTGCTTGTCCCTTCTTATCGACTTTCATCTCTGGCAGCCCCTTGTAGATCATGTGTGGTAAAAATTGGAACTGTNGTTGTTCTTTCACTCATGACTTCCAGTAAGTGTGCCATCTCTTGGAACAGGTTGCTTTCAAATTGTGGTCCCTTATCAGTGATTATCATTTCCATTGGCCTGAATTTCAGGATCCATTTTTTCATTACTATGTTAGTGGTTGTTTCAGCCATTGTGTTCTTCATCAGGATTAACTTCGCGCATTTTGTGAAATTCTCTACCATCACTCGTAAGTACTGATATCCCTCATCATTTTTGACATCATTTCTAAGTCTATGTGTATGATCTCATGGGGTTGCTTCACTATGATCTTTTCTAGCAATGCTCTCTGTGTTGGAAAATATTGTTTATTATGAAAGAGACATTTTGTACATTTGTTAATTATTTCTTCTGTGACCTTTCTTATTGCCATTGTGAAAAATCTTGCATTGAACATTCCCTCCAATTGTGTGATGCCTAAATGGCCCTTCTCTTGAATCTTCCTTACCAGTTCGTGTTTAAAGTACTCTGGTATTGCAATCCTATTGTTTTGTCCTTCCATGTATAGGAGTCCATTCCTGTTCCACTTCCATCTGTACCTTTCATAGTAGCTCACAGTTAACTTTGATAATTTCACACCTGGTTCTTGTAACTTCTTTATGATTTAGCTTAATATTACTTTGTCTTTTTCTTTTTCTATAATCTCCGACTTTGATATGTCCTCCTTTATTGTGATTGGTAGCACTGCTTGTCCCTTCTTATCGACTTTCATCTCTGGCAGCCCCTTGTAGATCATGTGTGGTAAAAATTGGAACTGTTTTTTCTCTCCGTCTTTGTTGGTTACATCCCTCTGATACTCAGGAAGCACAGTCCAAAAGTCGGCGTTTGTATGCAGTGTTTCTCTTTGGTGTTCAATCATAAAAGTGAATTCGTTTATGTATTCAATCCATCTCGACACTATTCCTGGTTTGTCACCTGAAAACTTTTTGAGTCATGCCAATCCACTTTTGTTGGTACAGACCCTGAATTGCCAGCCTATTAAGAAGTTCCTAAGTTTCTTGATGCTCTTGATCAGTGCCAGCATCTCTAGTTTTGTTGACCCATAGTTGTCTTTGCTTGATTTCAACTTGCGACTAAAGAATTGTATGGGTACCCCCTTGCCATCCTTTAGTTGACCTAGCATTGCTCTGATTGCTATATTGCTGGCGTCACAGTCTAGTATAAATGTTTCATTATAGTTAGGCGTGTTCAATGATGGCAATTTTGCTAGTTCTTCTTTTTTCTTGTCTAGCTCCTCCTGCTCCTGCCATGTCCATATGAATGGTATTATTTTCTCATCAACCGCGTCATTTTGGCAGTCTTCCCTGCAATGTTAGGGATAAATGTGCTGTAATAATTGAAAAAGCCCATTATTCTTTGGATATCCTTGTTGTTTGGTTTCTTTATTCTCCTGATCATATCTCTTGCATTGTCTTTCATACATATTCGCCCTTTTTCATTGACTCATCCTAGATATATAATTTTTTCTTTTAAGATAACGCATTTGTGTCCATTAATTCTCAGGCTGGCTTTTTGCAGGATTTATAATGTTTGCTCCAGTTTCTGCAGGTGTTCCTCAATTGTGTCACTAGTCATGATGATGTCAATGATGTATGCATTTATGCCATCCTCCATCTTATGTTTTTTATTTTTCAATAATCTCATTATATATCTTTGAAATGTTGCAGGTGTGTTACATAAACTGAACGCCATATAAATCCACTCATACAGGCTATTAGGAGTAATGAACGCCGTCTTTTCTATATCTTCTTCTTCCAATATGCCTTGCATAAGTCTATTGAAGTACTTGAGTTTGCTCGCCTCATATAGCATGTCCTCTATCATGGGCAGCAGGTATGACTCTTTTTTCATTACTTCATTTAACCTCCAGAAGTCTATGCATAACCTGTGTTTGTCTCCCTGTTTCACAAATACTGTTGGTGCGGCATACTCAATTTGTTGAGTATCCTGTTGTATTCGTCCTTCATCTGCTCTGGTGCTCGCCTTGCTGGCAGTTTTATTGGTTTGTTTGTTGTTGTGATAATCTTGTGTGTCTCACCTATTGCTTGTCCCACACTTATTTCTCTGTAATTGAATATCCATTTGTGTCTCTCTAGTACCTCTTGAAATTGTTGCAATTGCCTGGTACTCAAATGTTGATATTCCTTTTCTGACAATTCCGGTATTTTGTATTGATCTTCCTCTTTGGCTTTCGTCCCTCCGCCCTCAAGTTGGCTGTGTGGAGTACCTCCTCTTTTTGTTTGTAAATCCTCGAGTCGAACATACACACTACTTTGCTCATCAATGTCCTCCACTGCTCTCCAAATAGCTTTGATACTCTATCTGACATATTGTCTGAATATTCGTACATTTGCTTTCTTTACATTGATATTCCATTTTGTATCATTTAGTATTGCGACCTTTCCTCTGCTGTTTTTTATCACACACACACACACTTGATGGCATTGACAATCTTTTTGAATTGATCCCTTTGTTATTGTAAATCATTATATCTGCCATTATCGTTTCTTCAGTTTTCACTGATATGGTTGCAGTTTTATGTCTTCCTCCAGTTTGAAGACTATCATTGCTGGTTTTTGTTCTTGCTCTTCAATCTTGATTTCTTCTTCTTGTACTTTCATCATTCTGTCAGTGTAATTTACTACACATCCATTCTTTGTCAGAAAGTCATCCCCTAATATCACCTCATAGGGCAGTAAGTTGTTATGGATGTCTAATACCAATAGTGTTTGCTCAAAGGTTGTATTTGCTATTCTAATCTGTACTGCCTCAATCTTGCCATTTGTATCTATGAACTCTCCAGAAGTGTTAATTAGTCTTTTGCTCAAACATTGTAAATCTTCCCATTTAAATCCAAGTTTTGTCACACACTCATCCGATATTATTGATGTTGCTGCTCCTGTATCAATTGTTGCTTTTGTTAAAATCCCATTTATTGTTATTGTGTTAATGTTGTCCAAATTCATCATGATCATTATCAGTGCTCAGTTTTTTTGAGTCAGTGCTCTGGCTAGTTTTCCAATTCTTCCTCCACTTAGGGGTCCTCTGCCTGTTCTGATTCAGGCTTGATTATATCCTTGTCATCATAATAAGCCTCTTCCTCTCCAATCATATTGATTTGTTTTTTGTTTTCATCCTTTCTGTGTCCTTTCTGTCCACAGACATAGCATTTTATCTCTTTCTCATATTTTTTTTCAGTTTCCCATCCTTATTTTTTTGTTGATGAATTTCTCCTCCTTCTTTTCTCTGTATGCTTTTGTGTTCCCTGCCTCTGTGATTTATAGTTGTTTCTCCATTCTGTTGGCTTTTCCTTATTCCATATTGCCTTTTCATAGATGCAGGCATTGTTCTCTATTGTTGCCTGTATGTCTATGGTTTTCCTAATCATGTTCTCCAAGTGGTTATCATTTCGATTTTTAGTTCACTTAGTGTGTTCTCATTCTCTTCTTCTAATGTCCACATTCTCTCCATTAATAGTTGTATCTCGGATCTCAGTATTGTCTCCATTTTGTTTGTTTGGTGCAAGATGTTTAAAACTTCATTGGATCCTGTTTCTGGGGACATGTGTAGGGTTTCCAATTCTATAGGGAATGCTGCGCCTGTCTCTGAATGTGCTCTCCTTTTTGGTGGGGGTTGTTTTGCTTGTGCCTGCTTTGGCGCCACCTTTTTTTCCTCATGTGTTTGGCATCTCTGAGTACAAGTAGTAGTGTAATATCCTCTACCAGGCTTTATCACTGTTGATTTACTGTTACCTTGTAACATTGACTGTGTTATTGCGGGTAAGGATTTACTAAATTTTACTGCTTGCTTAGTTTCTTCTATTACATTACGTAATCATAATTAACTATTCACTTTTTAGGTGACGAACCAAAGTGGTAACCTCTGCATTGATCTTTCAGTGGGCGTCTGCCCAAAGCGGATCTCCACATCCAATTTCACCGTTCCTTCCAATGCTTGAGTGCCACTTCTCAGCTCAATCAAGATAGCTTATGTGTACCCTACATTAGCTTGGTGCTTACTCAAGGCATGACACAACTTGACCTAATCTCTATTGTGTGAAAGTGTTGTATCTGTTTGTAACTGGAAACTGTCACTAGTTGTTCATTCAATATTACATGTAGCCATTACCGAAATATATTGGCTTTATTAAATAAACAAATATCGAACAACTTCCTAACTTACATTTATAACTACTACATGTAAGGCCATTATTGATCGATTATAGGTCACTTAATTTGGATCTGAAAATATATTAATATATTCCCTAAGGTTTGGTTATCCAACCATTTGTTGAAAGTTAATTATCTAATACATGTAGTTGGAAATGCTAGTCGGCTAATCAAGAGAAAACCCCTATACCTAACCTAAGTGCACTTTCGTGATCTGTCACAGAGACCCTTGAATCGTTTCCTGTGATGGATCCAGACCACTACTAAACACTGCTCGATTAGCTCAACATTGTATTAATAATCAAACCATTAATAAGATGAAATAAATAGAATTCGAAGTAAAATTCTCTATCAATGCTTACAATAGTTTTAGTGGTATTGATAGCAATTTGAAGAGAAGTACCTGTCGATTTAAATTTAAACATCTGCCAAGATGGCGGCTAAAAATAATGTAAGCAACAATTTGTTGAAAAAGTTTTATCGACAGATACATTTATCTCTTTTTCAACACATGTTATTTTCTTGGTTGCAATATACAAAATCAAACTGAAATAATTACACTTGATTTAATCATAATATTTTTAATCACTTTCTTTTTCGATCTTAGTTCTTCTGCGACGTTTTTTGCAGCTTAATTCTGTTTTATTGTTGGATGATGCTACACTAACATGTACTCAATATTTGGTAATACTTGCATTATTTTGTATGGACCTGAACAAACTGCTTTTACCTTTCAGACCTTGTTTGTGTCTGTTAATTTCATAGGCATGAAATCTGTCGCCTAGTTAATGTGCATGACCATAAATTTTTTTATTGTAGTTGTGCTGTTGTCTCACAGCCAATTTCTTCGTGTTATGACACATCTTCTCATGTATTGCTGTTGTCCGATTCCTCAGTTGATCCACATATTGGTTGTCCAACTTTCTGCTATAGGCAAAGTATTGCATTGATAATAGTGTTGCCATCTCTCTTCTTAACATGGCTTTAAATGGTGTTATCCCAGTTGTTGAATGTACAGACGTATTGTAAAAATACTTGATCATTTCAATTTCTTCTCTCCATTTGCCCCCCCTACTCTTGAATTTATGATTCTGATTAGCTTTATCAAGGTTCTATTCAGTCTTTCCACTGCGCCATTTGCCTGTGAATGGTATGCAGTTGTTCTTTCACTCATGACTTCCAGTAAGTGTGCCATCTCTTGGAACAGGTTGATTTCAAATTGTGGTCCTTTATCAGTGATTATCATTTCCATTGGCCTGAATTTCAGGATCCATTCTTTCATTACTATGTTGGTGGTTGTTTTAGCAATTGTGTTCTTCATCAGGATTAACTTCGCGTATTTTGTGAAATTCTCCACCATCACTCATAAGTACTGATATCCCTTGTCATCTTTTGACAGCATTTCTAAGTCTATGTGTATGATCTCATTGGATTGCATCACTATGATCTTTTCTAGCAATGCTCTCTGTGTTGGAAAATGTTGTTTATTATGAAGGAGACATTTCGTACATTTGTTAATTATTTCTTCTGTGACCTTTCTTATTGCCATTGTGAAAAATCTTGTATTGAACATTCCCTCCAATTGCGTGATGCCTAAATGGCCCTTCTCTTGAATCTTCCTTACCAGTTCGTGTTTAAAGTACTCTGGTATTGCAATCCTATTGTTTTGTCCTTCCATGTATAGGAGTCCGTTCCTGTTCCACTTCCATCTGTACCTCTCGTAGTTGCTCATGGTTAACTTTGATAATTTCACACTTGGTTCTTGTAACTTCTTTATTATTTTGCTTAATATTACTTAGTCTTTTTGTTTTTCTATAATCTCCGACTTTGATATGTCCTCCTTTATTGTGATTGGTAGCACTGCTTGTCCCTTCTTATCGACTTTCATCTCTGGCAGCCCCTTGTAGATCATGTGTGGTAAAAATTGGAACTGTTTTTTCTCTCCGTCTTTCTTGATTACATCACTCTGATACTCAGGAAGCACAGTCCAAAAGTCGGCGTTTGTATGCAGTGTTTCTCTTTGGTGTTCAATCAAAAAAGTGAATTCGTTTATGTATTCAATCCATCTCGACACTATTCCTGATTTGTCACCTGAAAACTTTTTGAGTCATGCCAATCTGCTGTTGTTGGTACAGACCCAGAATATCCGGCCTATTATGAATTGCCTAAATTTCTTGATGCTCTCAATCAGTGCCAGTATCTCTAATTTTGTTGACCAATAGTTCTCTTTGCTCGATTTCAACTTGAGACTAAAGAATTGTATCAGTATATCCTTGCCATCCTTTTGTTGTCCCAGCTTTGCTCTGACTACCTTGCTTGCGTCACAGTCTAGTATAAATGTTTCATTATAGTTGGGCGTGTTCAATGATGGCAACTTTGCTAGTTCTTCTTTTATTATGTCTAGCTCCTCCTGCTCCTACCATGTCCATATAAATGGTACTTGTATTGAACATGCTTTCTGATTGAGTGATGCCCAAATGGCCCTTCTATTGAATCCTCCTTACTAGTACTCGTTTGTAGTACTCTGGTATCACAATCCTATTGGTTTGCCTTTCCACATATAGGAGTCTGTTCCTGTTCTTCTTCCACTTGTACCTCTCATAATAGCTCGTGGTTAATTTCAATAGTTTCACACTTGGTTCCTGTAACTTCTTTATGATTTCACTTAATATCACATTGTCCTTCTGTTTTTCTATAATTTGTGACTCTGATATCTCTTCCTTTATTGTGATTGGTGGCACTGCTTGTCCCTTTTTATCAACGTTCATTTCTGGCAGCCCTTTGTACTCTGTGTGTGGTAGAAATTGAAACTGTTTCTTCTCTCCATCTTCCTTGGTTGCATCTCTCTGATATTCAGGGAGTGTGGTCTAGAAGTTGGTGTTCATATGCAGTGTTCCTCTTTGATGTTCAATGGTGAAAGTGAATTCATTTAGGTATTCAATCCATCTTGACACTATCCCTGATTTGTCACCTGAAAATTTTTTTAGCCATGCCAGTCCACTGTTGTCTGTACAGACCCTAAATTGCCAGCCTATTAGGAAGCGCCAAAATTTCTTGATGTTCTTGATCAGCGCCAGCATCTCTAATTTTGTTGACCTGTAATTCTCTTCACTTGATTTCAACTTGTGACTGAAGAACTGTATGGGTACCTCCCTGCCATCCTTTAGTTGTCCCTGCATTGCTCTGATCATTACCTTGCTGGCATCACAGTCTAGTATAAAAGTTTTGTTGTAGTTAGGAATGTTCAATGATGGCAACTTTGCTAGTTCTTCTTTTATCTTATCTAGCTCCTCCTGCTCTTGCCATGTCCATATGAATGGTACTAACTTTCTCATCAGCCGCGTCATCTTGGCAGTCTTCCCTGTGATGTTGGGGATAAAAGTGCTGTAATTGAAGAAACCCATTATTCTTTTGATATCTTTCTTGTTGTTCAGGTTCTCTATTCTCCTGATCATGTCTCTTGCATTGTCCTTCATACATATCCTTCCTTTTTCTATCGTTCTTCCAAGGAACACTATTTTCTCTTTTAAGATGTCATATTTACTTCCATTGATTCTCAGGCCCACTTTTTGATAATGTTCATTCCAGTTTCTGCAGTTGCTCTTGGATTGTATTGCTTGTGACTATGATATCACTGATGTATGCGTATACACCCTCCTCCATCTTGTGTTTCTTATTTTTCAGCATTTTCATTATGTATCTTTGAAATGTTGCGGGTGTGTTACATAGGCCAAATGCCATATATATCCATTTGTACAAGCCATAAGGAGTTAGTAATGCCATCTTTTCTATATCTTCCTCTTCCATTCTCACCTTTCAATACGCCTTGCATAAATCTATTGACGTGAAGTACTTTGTGTTTGCTTGCCTTGTATGGCATGTACTCTATCCTGGGCAGCAGGTTCGAGCCTTTTTTCCTTACTTTGTTCAGCTTCTGGAAGTCTATTCATAGCCTGTGTTTGTCTCCCTGTATTATGAATACCGTCAGTGTGCAGTATGGACTTTAACTGGGTTGCATTATTTTCTTGTTGATCAATTCATTGAGTATCCTGTTGTATTCGTCCTTCATTTGCTCTTGTACTCACCTTGCTGGCAACTTTATCAGCTTGTTTGTTGTCATAATAATCCTGTGTATTTCGCCTATCACTTGTCCCACACATATTTCTCCATAATTGAATATCCATTTGTGTCTCTCTAGCCCTTCTTGAAGTTGTTGTAATTGTGCTCAGCTGAAATGTTCGTATTCCTCTTCCAATAGTTCGGGTATCTTGTACTGGTTTTCCTCTTTGGCTTTCATCCCTCTGCCCTCAAGTCAGCTGTGGGGAGTACTTGCTACATTAATGGTTTTCATCCACTCACACTCAAGTCTGCAGTTTGGAGTTTCTCCTGTTTTTGTTTGTAAGTCCTCAAGTCGAAAATACAAACTACTCTGCTCATCAATGTCTTCCATTGCTCTCCAAATAGCTTTGATACTAGATATAACATATTGTCCGAATATTCGTACATTTGTTTTCTTCACATTAATATTGCAATTTGTTGCATTTAGTATTGGGACCTTTCTTCTGCTGTTTGTTGATTTTGTTGTTCCAAGTCTCAGCTCAACAAAGTAACCTGTGTGTTCCCTATCCTAACTCAGTGCAACCCTCAAGGCTTGATATAACTGACTTAAACTCAATTTGTAATGTGTAGTTATGTTACTTTGCAACCTTGCAATGTCACTAGCTGCTTAATAATGATTACTTTAGCCATTACTGAAAACTATTGGCTTTAAATAAGTTAATTAAAATAACAATACATGCTTGGTCTATTTATCAGTCTATTATAGGTCACCTAAGTCTATAAGATGAAATATGTATAACCTATGGTAGGCTATCCAGCCCTTTTACTGATATCAATTATTAGTTAGTTAGTAAATGAAAGAATTTATAGTCAGCTAAATGGAGAAAAACTCCTAGTCATATACCTAACTTAAATGCAGGTTCATGGTTTGGATCAAGGACCCTTGAGTTGCTCCCAATATGTGCCCAAACCACTACTACTGCATTTACCTTTTAGCTTGATATCATTTATAAATAAGCAAACCAATATAAAATCTAAAGATAAGATTTCTGAAGAATTTACTTCAACAATTTCCAAATTGATTTCTAGCATATTTATAGTTAACTTCCAAAAAGTACCTGTCATTTGAAATTCAAATTTAGATCATCTGCCAAAAATAGCTAAAAATAATGGAAGTTAATTTTCCTCTTTTGTTTGGTTAAATTTGATGACAAGTACTAATTTGCTATATTAATACTTAGTTGCATTTGAAAAGATAATGTGATAATTAGATTTAAATTGTTTTTAATCAATAATCATAATTCAATCTTAATCTTGACTAATAATCTGATCTTTCTTCCTTTTAGCTGCATTATTTTTTGGATTATGCTACACTTGGCTTGACAAAGAAGTCAGAACAGAAATTTAAATTTAAAACATCATTTATGAAAAAAGGATAATTCATTAGAGACCTGGAAGAATTTTCAATGAAGGGAAGGGCTGCATTTATATGGTAAATAGATTATTGGTTATTGATTAAGTAGCAATGTAATTCAATGATTAAACTACTATATATTAATCAGTTAGACAGGAACTCTTGAGTATTTGCTATATGAATTAATTGTGAATCAACCTGAAAGTGCAAGAAAGTGTTTCATCCACCAACAAGACATTGGGCTTATGTAGCATAATCCAAAACTAATCAAGCTGCTAAAGAAAATAGTCAGTCAAAGAAGAACTAAGTTTGAACTGGAATGTGATTAAAATAAATTATAAATTAATTATCATCTTAGATTCCTTTTATATAATGCGACTAAGAAATTATCAGTGAATAGATTTAAATCAGCATTTGTTGATTTGACTAATTTGGCAACAGAAGTGGGCAAATTCACTTCCATAATTTTAGCCATCTTAGCAGACAAATAATTTGAAATTCAAAATTGATGGGTGCTTTTTGAACTTAGATATAAATAGAGAAAAACATTGTAGGATTTGTTGAAGAAAATTATTTGCAATTCATATCTTTAGTTTATTATGGTTTGATTACTAATTATGATGTTCTGCTAAATACTTGGTGTTCAGTAGTGGTGAGGATCCCATAGCAGGAACAATTCTTGGTTTCTTGTTCCAAACTAAGAACCTGCACTAAAGTTAGATGTATGATTAGGAGTTTTTACTTACACTTAGGAAACTATGAATCAGTTCTTACATGTATGAATGATAATGAATTCAATATAAAGCTAGTAAGCCAAATGCAGGTTTTGAATTTATATTTAAACTAGATCCAAATTCATGAATATAATTTGACCAATAATGTGACCTTGTGTGCATCAATTATTACATGTAAGTTAGGAAGCTGCTATTTATATATCTTCATTAAACAAAGCCAAAATATTTTGGTAATTGCTAATTACATATTTAGTTAAGCAGCTATTAACAATCAAGGTTGTAAGTATATAGTACACTTTAAAAATTGAGACTAAGTCAAATTGTGTCAAGCCTTGAGTAAGCACTGAGCTAGGATAGGGCACACATAAGTTGCTTCACTGAGCTGAGAGGTGGAACTCATTCAATGGAAATGGAAAGAAGTGGCTGTTACTTGATTTGCTACTAAGCTCTAACTCACATTGACTGACTCCTTTCAAGTGTAATTCAGTGTTAAGTGCTGGTAAGGATGTACTTTTACTAACTGCTTTACTCCATTAATATTCTTAGTTAACTTTGACAAACTTTATAGTAATCAAACACACCTTAGGAGTGGGCTCTCTCTTATAAATAGTGCTTGTTGTATCATCCATTAATTATAGTTACTGGTGTAGAATCTTGCCAATACCAATTCCACAGTTCTTTATGAAGTGCTATTCCATTCTCAGGGATATCAGGGTAAATGTGATGTTTAGGATATGATAGATTAATAATCCTCTCAACTTAACTTGTTGTTTAGTTAATTAACTTAATTAATATGCATTAGCTATCCTAAATACTTAACTAATCACTGCTTGTTTAGGTTGAGAAATGTGGATGGAATACAGGATCAAAACTCAGTGCTGTTCTATGCACATCCAGAGACATCTTCATTGGCAACAGCTCCAGCTTTTACTTGAACTTCATGATGGAAACCAGTTGGTAAATCAGTGTGTGGATGCTTAAATCAGTGATAGCATGTGTGTGATAACTTAACAATTTACTACATTGATTGTCCTTGTTATTATGATTATGTAAATAAAAGGAAATAATGCAACCATGGTCCTTTAGCTTGTTATCCTTCCTTACTTATAATAAATGTTAGCCCTTCATACATGTGAACAATCAATGCAGTTGGCAAGAAAGGTAATTCATAAAAAAGTCAACAGTCAACTAAATTACTAGAAAGTAAATACAATGTACAGTAGAACTATACAGTAAACATGTAGAGCAATCTAAAAGTAATCATAATGATCTGTAAGCATAGAGAGATGGGAAAGCTATAATGGTTAAAAATCCCTATCCCTATTTGTAACCTATAAGCACATTAAGAAATCTACAGCTACTGCCCTCACCACACTTGGAATGGCTGATTGTGAGGCTGCTCCAGAATTCCTATAATTGTATTCAGAGACCAATGTGCGATTACTCTAGTGCTTGAATGTTTAGCTTTCCATTTAAATATTAAGTAACCTGTCAGAAAGTAAAGAAGTGAATCCAATAAAATTTGTTCATCAATGATTCTAAAAATCATTGTATATTTATAGCACATTTCAGTAAATAATCAAATACTCAGCTAGTACTTTTTGATTGAAGCTTGTTTACAATTTTCCCTTGCATTTTAAGTTCTGCTTTAATTACACAACATCAGTGTTAATTAGTGCTGTTTGGTCATCTTGATGTTTGCAAATACTACTGAGTTAAACATTTTACAAATTAAATAATCAATCATATCCATGTGGTCTATAATTTAATCAATATCATATGTTAGTTTAGTCTTAGTTACTTCCATTCATTGTCTCATTTTGACCACACATGGCTTCTGATGGATTATGCCACACTTGAGTTTAATAATGCAGAAGCTAAGCATTTCAAGAATAGTACATCTCTAACTACTAGTATACTACAACAATTATAGTGTAATACATCATACAATAAGGTTTGTAGCAGTTGTAAAGCATTTCAGATTTATAAATGGTTGTATTAAGAATAATAATATTAATCTTTGTGTCACAAACAATAGGAAAGCTATAACAGATAAAAATCCCTATTCCTAACCCAAAAGCACATTGAGAAATCTAGGATACAAGCCACACCACACTTTTGAAAGGCTATGGTGTGCAAGCTGCTCCAGAATTCCGTTAATTGTATTTGGGGACCACTGTAGGATTACTCTAGTGTTTGAGTGTTTAGTTTTCCATTTATTAAATTAAATCCAGTAAAATTTGTTCATTCCAAATAAAATTATTCACTGCATATTTATATTGAATAGTTGTAAACAATCAAATACTTGGTTAGTATCTGTTATTAGATGTTGCTGACAGTTTAACCATTTCCAATGTTTTATTCATCTGCTGTTAATTACACACATCAGCATTAATTAGTGTGTGTGATATCATCCTTTGACTTTTGTCAAAATACTGCTAAGCAAATTAATATCAAATACTGTTTTTATAATTCTGTATAAATAATCAAATTATAATAACAATGTGTTTACAGTTGATAATTATTACTATTGAGTCTTAATTTTTCCCCTTCTTTTACTCATCTTTACCACAAATGGATTATGCCACACTCTGTCTTCCATTCAAAGTGTCCTGCTTTTCTGTACTTTCATGATGTATCTCTAAATAGTTGTCAGTGTGTTGCACAATAAAAACTCCATATATTTCCATTCATATAATCCATAAGGTTTTATAACTGCTGTTTTTTCAATACCACCCTCTTCTATTTTTACCTGCCAGTATGCCTTGCATAAATCTATTTACTTAAAGTATTTGTGTTTACTTGCCTCATATAACATGTTTTCTAATTGTGGAAGGAGATACAAGTCCTTCTTGTCACCTCACTCAGCTAGTGGAAATCTATGCACAAGCAATACTTATTTCCCTACTTTTCAAACAACATTAGTGCTGCATATGGGCTTTTGCTTGGTTGGATTATTTTGTGTCAGTTAATTCACTTAGTGTAACATCCTCTACCAGGCATTTTCAAAAAACAGAGCAGTATTATTGGATAAGAGGAGGTGTACTACAAATGCAAAGATGCGATCAAACCTGAATCAGAATTGATCAAGGATACACAAACTGAAGATGAATTGGAAAACTAGCTCAAGCACCAATGCCAAAATACCTAGCACCAATAATGATTATGATGAACTTGGAAAACATCAACACAATAATGATAACAATAAATGGGGTGATGACAAAGGCAACAATCAATATAGGAACTGCAATGTCTATCATAACTGATGAATGTTTGACAAAAATGGGATTTAAATTAGAAGACCTTGAAAGATTGAACAAAAGATTAATCAATGCATCCAGAGAATACATAGCTACAAAAGGGAAGTTGAATGCAGTATAAACACTACCTTTAAACAATAGCTAGTAGTGATTGACATTCACAGCAACTTGTTACCATACAATGTGATACTGGGCAATGATTTTTTAACTAAGAACAGAGGCATAATAAACTACTTGAATAGAACAATCAAGGTAAAGGAGGAGGAAATCAAAATCAAAGAGCAAGAAGGCAAGCTGTCAACAATAATATTCAAACTGGAAGAAGATGTAAAGTTGCCATAGAAATGGAGGATCACACAATCCAAGCAGGAGAGAAAATTACATTGGACATAGTGATTTACAACAACAAAGGAATTAACTTGAAAAGAGTCTCAATGCCTTCAAGCATGTGTGCCATAAAAACAGAAAGGAAAGGATACTGATACTAAACACCACAGTTACTAGAAGAGGAATATCAACATCTGAACAGGAAGCAATCACAACAACTCAAAGAAGTGTTAGAGAGTTATAAATGAATAGGCAAGATGCACAAGATAGTGATGATGACAAACAAACTGATAAAACTACCAGTGAGATGCATACCAGAGCAGATGAAAGATGAATATAACACAATACTGAATGAACTGATTGATAACAAAATAATTTAACCCAGTGAAAGTCCATACCAACAGTGTTCATAAAGCAAGAAGAGAAGTAAAGATTTTTTATTTATTTTCAGAAACTAAATGAAGTGATGAAAAAAGACTTTTACCTGATTCTTAGAATAGAAGACATAATGTATGAAGCAAGTAAGCATAAGTACTTTACATTGATAGATTGGTGTAAAGTGTATTGGCAGGTGCAGATGGAAGAAGAAGGTATCAAAAAACGGTGTTCATTACAATGGATGGTTTGTATGAATGGATTTATATGGCATTCAGATTGTGTAATGAGCTGGCAACTTTCCAGAGATATATAACAAAGGTACTAAAGAATAAGTAACATAAAATGGAAAAAGACATAAATGCATACATAGATGACATCATCATGATGAGTAACACCATAGAAAAACGCCTAGAGGAACTGGAAAGGACACTTTCAATTTTAGAAAGAGCAGGCCTGTAAATCAATGGAATCAAGGGTGTTATACTGAAGGAGAAGATCATATTCCTAGAACAAGTAATAGAGAATGGGCAAAAATGTATGAATGATAATGTGAGAGACATTATCTGAAAGATAGAGAAGCTGATTACCAAGAAAAACATACAGAGGATAATGGGTTTCTTTAACTACTATGGAACATTCATACCTAACATTACTGGGAAAACTGCCAAAATGACATGACTAATGAGAAAGTAGGTGCCTTTTATATGGACATGGCAGGAGAAAGAATAACTGGACAATATAAAGGAAGAACTAGCAAAGCTGCAATCACTGAACACTCCAGATTACAATGAAACATTCATTTCAGACTGAGATGCAATCAATGTTGTGATTGGAGTGACATTAAGACAAAAGAAAAATGAGAAGGAGGTGCTGATACAATTCTTTAGCCACAAACTGAAGCTGAGCCCTAATTGAAAGCATCAAGAAATTTAGGTATTTTTTAATTGGAGCAGAATTCAGGGTCCACATGGCTGAAGAAGTTCTCAGGATACAAATCAGGAATAGTTTCAAGATGGATCAATTATCTGAACAAATTTACTGTTATCATTGAACACTGCAGAGGAACACTACACACTAATTCAGATTTCTGGACCACACTTCCAGAGTACCAAAGAGATGCAGCCAAGGAAGATGGTGAAAAGAAGCAATTTCAATTCCTGCCACATATGGAGTACAAAGGACTACCTGAGATAAATGTAGATAAGAAAGGGCAAGCAGTCTTACCAATCATGATGAAGGAAGAGATATCTGAGCAAGAGATCATAGAGAAGTAAAAGGATGATTTCATACTGAATGAAATCATAAAAAAGTTGCAAGAACCACAACTAAAACTATCAAAACTAACAGCAAGCTACTATGAGCCATACAAATGAAAGACAAACAAAAATGAACTCCTATATGTGGAATCACAGAACAATAGAATCACAATCCCAGAATATTACAAAAAGGAACTAATAAGGAAGGTTCATGAGAGGGGCCATTTAGGCATCACACAAACAGAAAGTACTTTCAATGCAAGGTTTATCACAACAGCAGTCAGAAAAGAATATCATAGCAACACACCCTAACTAAATTGTACACATAGACTTGTATATGCTATTAAGAAACAAAAAAAGATACCAGCACCTACTAGTAATGGTGGATAAATTTGCCAAATATGCAAGGATGATCCCAATGAAAAACACAATAGTGGAAACAACAGCAGAGATAGTAATGAAGGAGTGGATCCTGAAGTTTGGATTGATGTAAACAATAATTGCAGACAAGGGGCAGCAATTCAAAAGTGGTCTATTTCAGGAAATGTCGTGACTATTGGATGGAAATAGTAAGGAAGAGAACAACAGCATATCTGCTGCATGCAAATGGCATAGTGGAAGGATTGAACAGGACATTAATCAAGCTGAAAAGAGTCGCAACATCAAGGACAGGAGAATGCAAATGGTGAGATGTAATTGTGTAACATCCTCTACCAGGCATTATCACTGTTTGTCCATAGTTACTTTATAATGTTAGCTGTGTTATTGTGGGTAGGGATTTACTTGTTGTTACTGCTTGACTAGTTTCTTCTGTTTACTTAATAACTCACAATTAACTGTTCCCTGTTTAGGTGACAAAGCCATGTGGTAACCTCTGCATTGATCTCGTAGTGGGCATCTGCCTGAAGCAGATCTCCACATCCAATTTCACCTCTCCATCCAATGTATGAGTGTCACTTCTCAGCTCAACCAGGATAGCTTATGTGTACCCTACATTAGCTCAGTGCTTACTCAAGACATGATGCAAGAGTCTTTAATTCAAACCATGAAACTGCATTTAGGTTTGGGGTACAATTAGGAGTTTTTCTCCATTTAGCTGACTATCAATTCTTTCAACATTTAAGCAATAATGAAACTTCGGAGAAACAGTTGGATAGCTGACTGTATGTTATTATATTTTATATTAATTAACTTAATACACAGTAGCTTGTCTAACTGCTTAACTAACAACAACTCATTTCAGTAAGAGTGGTGGATGGAAGACAGGATCAACACACGAAGGTACGCCATACAGTTCCAGATGCACATTAATCAGCCACAACTACAGATTGCGCTTTATCTGTACAGTGGAAACCATCGACTGCATTAGTGTGTGAATAATGAACTCAGTGTGAGGGAACTTGTAACTACTTAAGAATTTAGTGCATTGATTGTTTTTGTTATTATGAATTTGTAAAGATAATCGATGACAGCAACCAGGATGCTTTAGCTTGTTATCAAGCCTTACATATAATAGCCCTACAGATATAGTAATACATGATAGCCCTTTGTACATGTAAACAATCAATGCAGCCAGCAGGAAAACATTTGCATGAGTCAGCCACAGGTCTATGATAGGAAACAATGAGCAACTTAATTCTAATACCGAATTAATAATAATAAATGTAATATAAAAGCATGATCTAAATAAATCCAATACTAAATCGCCATTGATAAGATAAAACCATAGCTGACTAAAATTCATTGATGAGGAAGTAATCATGTAGAGCATAACAATAGTAATCATAATAACTGACAAGCAATGGAAAATAGGAAAGCTATAATGGTGAAAAACCCCTATATCTATTTGTAACCTAAAAGCACTGAAAAGTAACTACAGCTGTTGCCCTCCCCGTGTTGAATAGCTATTAGAAGGCTGCTCCAGCATACCTTTAAACAGATGTGGGAACCACCATACAATTACCCCAGTGCTTGAACGTTTAGCTTTCCATCAAAATATAAAATAACCTGACAAGAGAAAAAGTAATTCCAAACTAAATTTGTTCATCAGTAATAATATAATTTCCAATATATTTATAGCACTTAGTAGTAAATAAGCAAATACTCAACTAGTACCTGTTTAATCAATATTGTTTACAGTTTTCCCTCGCTTTACAGTTCTGCTGATATTTACACAGTGTCAGTGTTAATTAGATTATGCTGTTTGGCCATCTATTGTTTTGTCAAATACTGTCAAGCATAATTTAAATACAACTGCACAAAACCATCTACAAAATCAAATAATCAATCATATCATGTGTTTACATATTAATTGTTATAATCATTATAATATTTTTAGTCTTGGTTTCATCCATTATTTTGTTGCATCATCCAAAGAAATCAGAAATAAGCACTTTTGACTAAACGACACTTACATTATTTTATAGCCGCCATCTTGGCAGAAGTTTAAATTTGAATCAACAGGTACTTCTTTTGGAATTACTATAAATAGATCGAAACTTATTGTAAGAATTTGATAAAGAATTTTACTCAGAATTCTTATTTTGATTTTCATTTATGGTTTGATTATTTAATACAATGTCGAGCTAATCAAGCGGTGTTTAGTAGTGGTCTGGGCACATCACAGGGAACGATTCTAGGGTCTCTGTGCCAGACTACAAAAGTGCACATAAGTTAGGTGTAGGGGTTTTCTCTCAATTAGCTGACCATCATTTCATCTCTACATGTATTAGATAACTTAACTGTCAGCAAACAGTTGGATGACTGAACCCTAGGAATTATCTTATTACTATTTTATGACCCATAATCGACCGATAAAGTGACCATACATGTAGTCAATTACAAATGTAGGTTAGGAAGTTGTTCAAACAGAATATATTTGAATAAGCCAATATATTTTGGTAATGGCTACATGTAATATTTAACAAACAACTAGTAACAGTTCTGGTTGTAAACATAAACAACACTTTCACACAATAGAGTTTAAGTCGAGTTGTGTCATGTCTTGAGTAAGCACCAAGCTAATGTAGGGTACACTTAAGCTATCTTGATTGAGCTGAGAAGTGACACTCAAACATCGAATGGAATGGTGAAACTGGATCTGGAGATCAACTTCAGGCAGATGCCCACTACGATATCAATGCAGAGGTTACCACATGGCTCCGTCACCTAAAAAGTGAACAATTAATCATAAGTTACTAAGTTAACAGAAGAAACTAGTCAAGCAGTAACAACAAGTAAATCCTTACCTGCAATAACACAGGTAATGTTATAAAGTAACTGTAGATAAACAGTGATAATGCCTGGTAGAGGATAATACATTGCGACCATGACAGCCAAGAACAGCAAACCTACAGAAGAAACATTCAGTTAAACCACCCACAAGACGACAAAGTAAACTACAAGTCAAAGTATAAAAGCAGCAAGTTGTTACACAAACCTACTATTAATGAAAGAAAGAGAGATATCCCAAACTGAACAAATGCACTTCACCAAGATCCTGGCATTGTAACATGGAGATAAGAAAGCCACTACAAACCAGAAGAAAATATGACAAAATGAAGAAAAGGAAGCGCAAAGAAAACTGCAATGAAAGCAATGACCCCCAGAACAATTCGATCATCGCCATACTTTGGCAAGAACTCAGCAACAGATGCCACAGACACAGAACTACAATCCATTAGTTCACGCCAAGAGACAAACCCTTCAGACACAAACCCACTGGACATAATGATTATGCTGAGAAAGAGCCAAGAAATAGAGGAAACCCTAAGACAACAAGTGGTACAATTGACTGAGAAAGTCAAAGAATGGAACGTCAAAATGAATCAATACTAAGTGAAATTAGAGTGAACATGGAAATACGGTTAGAGGAACAGAATCAGCTATTTCAAAACAAAATTTAAACCCTCACTCACCAACTGTCGGAGTCCAACAAAATATTATGAGAGCAAAACCAACACTTGCATAAAGAAATCAAGAACTAGAGAGAACAAACAGACAATTAATTGAGGATAACGACCTACAGGCAGGAGAGTTGGAACAATTGAAAGATAAACTGAGATTGCTACAACTAACAGAAGAGGAAAATAGAAATAATATGCAAACTCACAAAATCGAATTCCATGCCAGAAAAGAGAGTGAGTTACAGGCACCACCCATGCTGACCTGCAAGGAGGTAACATACAAAGAATCAGATGAAGACTCTGACCTAGAAAAGTAGAAAATAATAAATGAAATTACAAAAGCAGTCACTACGCAACTGCAAGGGGAAGAAATAATCACAAATCATAAGAAGCCGAAATATGAGAATTCTATTCTGCCGCAATTAACAGCCAATGACATGATACCGTGTAAAGCGACACTACCCAAATTCAATGGGAGAGTAGATGGCTACAATCCCACATTTGCTGAGTGGCTGCAAATATTCAAGCTAACAGGAGCAGCATCCCAACACTACTTGCTTTTGGATGCAGAGACAAAGAGAGATTACCAACTACTAATCAGAGACTTGATCAATTATTACAAGGATTAAAAGTTCAAAAACCAGTACCAAATCATTCTGAATGCAATGAAAATGAAAATAACTGATGATATCCAGAATTACATGCAACAAATCGAGTGGCTACTAATGCTTAGTTCAAGAGGAAACAGTTACTTGAAATAGGACTTGTTCTCACACATATGCAAGGGTATGCCTGAAATGTGACGTCGACGATAAATTGGAAAGGATGATAAGGAAAGCCGTTGACATACAAGCCACCATTGAAAACAACGCCCCAAATATACAAGAAAACCGCATGGCATAGAGACACGCCAACATGGAGAAACAATCTCAAGTCGCATATCCCCAACAAAACCTATCCCGAAGCAAAACAAGAAAAGATAATAAAAGTAAAGGGAAAATATGGTAAGACAAGAAAAGTGAAAGAGAAAGATGTAAAATGCTATGGCTGCGGGAAGAAAGGTCACAAGAAACCAGACTGCCCAAAACAAATATATGTTATTGGGGATGAGGAAGCCTACTATGATGAAGAGGACATATTACAGATGGAAGACAAAATCAATGAAGTATCACCAACTGACAAGGAGTCAGAAAACTAAGTCAAGCACCAACTCATAACAACCGTGCAGCAATAATGATCCTAAAGAACCTTGATATGATGAATACAATAACAATAGCCATTAACTGAGTGATGACAAAGGCGACAATTGATACTGGAGCAGCAACATCCATAATTACTGATGAATGCACTATGAAATTAGGATTCCAACGAGAATATATGAATAGTTGTAACAAGAGATTAATTAATGCTTCAGGGGATTATATCATTACAAAAGGAATGATAAACATTGCACAGATGAGAATCACAAACACAATGTTCGAACAACTTCTAGTAGTAGTGGATACACATAACAATTCATTACCATATGAAGTCATATTAGGAAACAAATTTCTGACAAAAAATGGTTGTGTCATTAATTACTAGGATGACCTAATCATTTCTAAAATATAACCTAACGCCTAGCAAAATATGACCTTAAATATGACCCATCAAAATTAACATTTCGAAACGTAATAAATCACAAAAAAACAATAGGAATGATTAATAACATAATAACAATATGACAAAAAACTATTGATTATAATACAAACACATATATTTTTCAATGTTTTTGTCTAAAAAGTTGCGATCATTTCGAAGAAAAGATGTGAGTAATGAAAAGGATTTTTCCACCACTGCTGATGTCAGTTGACAGCTTTGCAGTGAGGAATACAATGACGGAGGTATATCTGCTCGACTCAAAGTCATTATAGTTGTAACGTCGTTCTTTTTTAAACGTTTTTCGATATACAACTTTATTCTGATGAGATCACTCCCAAAATTCAGAGTGCTTACTGATTCAAAAGCTTCTTTAATGTTGCAATCCTGGGCTTCTAACTTTTTCAAAATGCAATTAAGCTTTCATAACAGGATTTTATTTCAACAAGATTTTGAGGCAAATCTGGATTTGAAACACTATCCTTCACATTACGAACAATAATGCTGCTATCATTAAAGGACAGTACTATATCTCGAACTTCCCCAACATGTAACAACCAGTTTGGGTGGATTGCCAATGGCGTCAAATTTGGATAGCCGTTAATGGTTTTTACAGACTGAAGTTTTCACATTAGCAATTAAGCTGTCAACTGCTGTGTAGTGGCTCTTTATTTTCAAAGCAGAATTATGCAATAAATGTGACAAACAAAGAACATGAAACAAAGACGGATACATATCTTTCAAGACATTTGAGGCACTTACCATGTAGCTAGCCGCGTCGGAAATTAGTAGGATAAAGTTTTCGCGATCAACAGAAAGCGAGTGTAAAGTGTCATCAACGGCATGGATAATAGTCTGATGGTTTGGCGAGGATATCAAGACATTAACTTTAATAAGGTAAGTAGAGCGTGGAACGTCTATATCTCCAACAAGAATATGTAGAATCTTCTTACCGTATAAATCTGTTTCATCAACAACAAGGAATATGCACTTTGCTTGAAGTAGATTTTTAACTCACTGGAATTCTGCATTGAACATTTGCGTAACTTTGCTACGACAGGATGATTCAGAGGGAAGTTGTTGACCCATACTAAGAAACAGTTCACGCATTGCTGGATGTTGAAGTTTTCTTAATGGAATGTCGCACTTCAGAAATGTTTCAAGAATTCGATTGGTAATATATTTACTGCTTCTGGGTAGGAACATGTGATTGAGGTCTATATGAATACTTATAAATAAGGCAAACATTATTTTTAATTATTAGAAAAAACTACTTTTTAAAAATTGAAATTTCTTATGAAATTGAAAATTAAATTTTAATTGGGGATTTTTGCACCAATGGTCTTGTCTTGGAGTTGCCCTAAATTCTGCCAGGTACTGCTGAGTAAGTCGTCTAAGCTTACTAGTAATTGATTCGGCCACTTTGGGCATTTTTCAGTTTTATAAATTGATTTGCAAAGTGTGATTTGCAAAAAGTCACATTTAAAACATTGATTTCAGATGCCAATCGCCAATAGAAATTCGTCCCTGCATAGGATGATTGACGGCCGAGAGAAAGGTAAGCATTGGAGGAGAGCGTACCCCACATCAAAACGTTACCCCCCATGATCGAATATCTGGTGTGAAACAAGGTTGCTAATTGAATTTACTCTGACCTAATACCGGCTCATTCTTTAAAAGAGGAATATGTACATGTATTTGTATATTTTAGGCCTAATTTTTCCTCCAATATGTCAGTTTACACACCAGATTATCCAAATATGACTTTATGACCTTATATTCAAAATATGACTTTTACATGACCTAATAATTCTTGTTTCAGAGCACCCCATGCACTATCTAATGCGGCATTTTGCTTTTCACGACATTTCAGATCAGTATTTCAAATATGAGTTTATTGACTTTTAAACTAAATATTAATTATGCAAATAAAACTATAAAAGTAAAAGAAGAGGAGATGGAAATCGAGGAAGAAAAGGAGAAACAGAGAACAGTTACATTTCAATTGCAAGAAGATATGTTTCTAAAAAAACATTAGTGCAAATATAAGTCAATTGAAATCACATACGAGATATTAGTAATCAGTCATGCTATACTTTAACAATGGAGGTAAAATATAGTCAATTTAAATTCAAAATAATTTTTATAATATAGAATACTGCACAGGAGGGATACCAATTCTTAACGCTATTAACTTTAATGTAAAGTTGATGAGATTTGAGATTAGTATATTTAGTCGTTTCATTAATGCTTATTTCAGGGCTATTGGATGAACACCATCAAAGTCGTGAGTACTCCCAAAAGCCAACTCAAGGGCATTGGGACGAAAGCAGAAGAGGAAGACACACACAGGATACACGAAATAAACAACAAAGATTATCAACATCTAGAAGAACAAGACATCACGCAACTAAGGATATTTGTATATTATTATAAATGTATATTTAACTATGGTGCGTTATGGTTTATTAATCAGTAAACTCAAATTAAAAAATAGTGAAAAAAATAAATTTTTCCATAATACTTCTGGTCAGACTTTTGCCTGAGCATCTGAAATCCTAACCCCCTCATATACTGGAATATTTAATCGTTGTCAATGTTATCAGGCAAACCTTAACTCTAATCCTAACACAAACCATGTTCCTAAACCACAAAAATAACTCCAACTATATACCAATTATGCATTGACTTCCCTAAACTTAACAAGGTAACAAAGAAGGATTTGTACCAACTTACCTTGAATTGAGGATATGCTCTACAAAGCCAGTAAACACAAATATTTTACAACTTTGGATTTATGCAAAGCCTATTGGCAAGTGAATATGGAGGAAGACAACAACATGAAGACAGCATTCATAACCCCATACAGGCTGTATGAATGGATATATATGGCATTCAGACTCTGTAATGCACCAGCAACATTTCAGATATACATAACAAAGGTACTGAAAAACAAGACACACAGAATAGAAGAGGGATTCAATGCCTATGTAGATGACATCATAGTCACAAGTGATACAGTCCAAGAGCATCTGGAAAAATTGTGTAGAATCTCATCAACCTTCATACTATTAAGTCTTAGCTTAATTTAGGAGCTGCTGTGACAATTGTTTCCTCCTTAGGTAGTACAGTAGGTGACAGACTCCAGTCTCCATCTCTCTTCTTTCTGTTCTATTGTTTAGCCGTTACATAATTGAACTATTATCTCATCAACTAATATTGATATGAAACTAACGACTGTTGTTTTAGATCCAAGACACGAGACAGAGTGTACAAAGTACAGGGTACGCTTACCCGACCTGCAACAAAGCACAAAAGAGGAATTGAAGAATTACGCTACAACGAGTATTTCCATGTGAAACTGACACATCGATAGAGACACCAACCACAATTCGGATGACTCAGTGTAATGGAAGAGTGTGTGGGAGTACGATAGTGATAATGTGTGATACCTTATTAATTTAGTGTATTGATTGTTCTTGTTATCAATGAAGTTGTTTAATAAAGGAATCTCGCAACCGGGATGCAATAGCTTGTTATGAGTTCGTACATATAATAACCTTACATATAAATAATTACATGCCAACCTAGAGTACATATGAACAATCAATACGGTCCAGGCAAAAGGAATGAATCGATAGTCCGTCAGTCCACTAGTAATCATACGTAATAAACTCTGTTCAATATAATACAAACAAATAATGAAGTTTCCTAATGTAGCTAGATGTAATAGCATAATGTAATAAAGATGGTAATATTGACAACGAACGATAGGAAAGCTAATACGAGTAAAAACCCCTATTCTTACACCTAACCTAAGAGCATCTCGGGTAAGCACCAGCTATACACGATGCACCCATTAAATGGAGTCGTGAACCACTGTCTAGAATACCCAAGAGCTCGAACGTTTAGCTTTCCATTGTATTAAATAAAATAACCTGATACAAAAAACGTAAAGTAAATCCAGTAAATTAACTTCATCACCAAAATGATCAATTACACAATTTTTATAGTGAAAAAATAACAAACAATCAAATATTTGACTAGTACCTGCTAATTCCAGTTGTTTACAATTTCAAACGTTTTAATTTCTGTTCGTCTGCTGATTACGCAGTTCTGCCTTAATTAGCAGTAGCGATTTAGTCTAGTGCCTTTTCGCCAAATTAATTAATTAATATCAAAAATTACTGCACTATAAATTTACAAAATAACTAATTAATCTTAATCATATGTTTTTTACAATTAATATTTTATTTTAATATTCAGTCTTAGTTTCTTCTTCTCTTTTCTTAGTTTGACCACATATGATTAGATTATGATTATGTTACATAAGTGTTCTATCTGCAGCACCATCTGGATACATAATGTCAGAGTTTGAGTATATTTTTAGTTTCAAATTTAACAATGGATGTACACATCAAAGAATGTGAATTTGTTGAGGAATTCAGGGGCTTATGGTTTAAGAGTAATTTTAGTGTTTTTTTGTTGTTATGCATTGGTTTGTCTAGAAAGTTCATTATAATTTAGTTTAATATGGCTCATCTCAAGAAAATTGAATCATTTTAATTGCACACCACTAAGCAGATGAAAACTGAATTGATTTGCTTCAAAATAAGTGTTGTGTGATAATTCAATTTGCAAGTTCATAACATGCTTTACAACAAAGTGAAATAGCATGATTTAAACAAGAAGGCTTAGTCAGCAATAAATCAGCATAGATAATTTCATAGATTAATAGGTTTTGGTGTAAATTGTGTTTGAAATAGACACTTTCAATTTTTCTATTGAAAAATCAATGTTGGGAATAAAATTTTTAAAAATCCTTGCAAGTTCTTTAAGAGATCAACAACATAATATGCAATAGTGAAATGTCAGACAAAACCTTCCTGGCAGGGATTGATCATCAATGTTTTTCTAGATGATAAAGAAACATCAGAATTTATTATTTCATTGTCTCACTAATGTATTAATATAGCAAATTTCATATACATGAAATTGAAGATAATATTTCTCTGATTATTAAATGAACCTTTTAGATAGTCAAACAGTTAATTACTCTAGTATTCATATAGCAGCTTGTGTGCTATTCTGTTTTTTTTTTTTTACTAATGAGTGATTCATACTATATTGCCATCAAAAGGAAATATGCATTTTATTCAACCACTGGGTTTTAATCTTCACAATTGAGTTAATTGCAAGATATTTGTTATTTATTTTTATTAATTCTATAATGCAAGCCTAGAGGACTGCACAGGCTAATGGGAAAGGAGCTGCTTGTTCTTGAATTGAAGTTACAAGAATTGTTGAATGAGAGTAGGTATAGGTATAGTTGAGTAATATGAAATAGAATTGCAACATCATTCTAACATGTACATAGCAAAGAGCTGTGAGGTAAATCAAACCACAAATGTCAATAGGATTTGTAATTGTGGTATATATATTGGGTTATATAAAGTAGGGAATAATAAACACTATATGTTGTGTGATGAGTTCTAAGAGCAAGTTAGAAAAGTAACTAAGACTATCAAACTGTTTTTTAAACTTTTAGTTTGTTGCTAACAAAAAGGTATCTGTTATCATCACTTAGGAGCTGCAGGTTGGCTCTTGGCCTTATTGTTTATGTATGGTATCAGAATCACAACTGAAGTTCAAACATGTCAATCTTTTAACACCTAAAAGTTTGTTCTTATTGTTAATTAAGAGCTTACACCATATTAATAACACTTATAGCAAACATAAGGTCCTCATCAAAATCCTTAAGTTATTTTTGGGACTTATGGTATAAATAAGCACCACATTATTACATGGTGACCCTGGTGTGATAAAGAATTAGTGTAAGCTGGGCTAGTTGTTGCCTCTGACACATTCTTCAACAGGAGTTTTCTAAACCTCATTTGAAAAGTTTGACAGAAGTTGAGATGGATTTCATCTCACTTTCAGTCACTAAAATTAAAGTTCCTTACTGAGTAAAAGTCACTTCTGAGGGTCAAGTGAAGCCCCAATTTGTTTTTTCTGCTAGCCTTTTTTGTTTTATTGATTTTAACAATAGAACTTAGCAAACCTGTATATATAGTTGTAAATAATTTTGTGTCATTTAATTCTAATCAGTTTTATCTGTGGCTTTGTGGTTATTTTTTACATGTCCATGAAGAAGTTATTGGACACTATCAAATTGATGTAAGCTAGCACTAAGGATTTAACTGAGATAGTCTAAACAGGAAGACCAAGTCAATTATAAGCTTTCCAAAAAGAAGAAACTCAGTACTGGAAAGAACAAGCTACTTTACAACAGGCTGAGATTGACACATTAGTCTCTGAAAGAGAAGAAAGAACATTAATATGTAATGAAGCACTCCATAGCACTAAGTTAGAATTAGCACAAGTACAGTCTGAAATAGAAAAGCAGAAGTTTGAGCATAAGCTAGAGTTGTCACTTGTCCAGCAGATTATGCAAGTATTACCTGTAGCAGCTCCCCCTGCAACCAAAAGACAACAGTTAGTAAATGATAATAAGAAGTAGCAAACCATCCAATAGTAAACTTCAAAATGTAGTTACCTCCACTAGTCCAGTTAGCCTATTTGTTTGAGAAAGTACCAACATAGAATTCATAAGAATGCCATTACAAAGGATGAGTTAGAAATAGCATTTAAGTATCTAGATGAAAAATTGTCTACTCAAATTCCTTAGCTCATCAATAAGACCATGATGAACAAGACAACCATATCTCACACATCAGGAAATCCATTGTTACCAGCTGAGATAACTACAATAGAGCAAGAGGCTGAGATGTGTGAGGGAATATGTTCCTAGTTCAGTTCACTGAGCCTATGCTGCCTTAGGACCCCTAGCCCAATGTTCCAAATGGATGAATAAGTATGACTAAATTTTCAGGAAATGTTGTTGAGTTTGCCCAAACATTTGATGAATGGCTTTTTTTTGAGTTAACATTTGCAAAATATATGACCCTATGCACATCTGTCTACTTTTCTAATAGGAGATGTGTACAAATATTATTTAACCATGGATAGACTAGTTAAGTTAGATTATGGGGCTTTAATCAGAAACCTAAAGTACCATTATAGTGCACCCTGTATGAGACACCAATATAAAATCCTGTTAGGAGAAAGAAGAATTATAAAGTCCAAAAACATCTCAACTTACATTACACAGGTAAAACATTTGTGTAACCTGGGTTACTTACCATCTGAGTACTCTAAGCATGATTTGTTTTCATATTTCTTAAGAGGATTACCATCATTCCTAAGATAGTACTTTGAGTTTAAATGTAATCCTGAAGACTCAGTAAGCAAACTAATAACTAAAGCAGTACATTTCCAACTAACCATAGATAATACTGTTAGAATAAAAAAAGTGGTGATGCATTGACCATCCAGTCATAGTGATGCAATAAGAACATCAATGCCTATTACATGAAAATAATCAACCAACTATTACCACAAGGTCAGCTGGAAAACTGATGCTGAGCAATTAGTCAATGTACCAATTTGAGTAAAGTCCACTGCCATAAGTGCAGTCAGAAGAGACATAAGAAAAACAGTTGTTGAAAAAAGATTCTAATATTAGATTATGGTGAAGTTTATTTAACTAAGTCTGATTTTTCGGAAACCACAGAATTGTTAAACAAAGTGGATTGCTGACTCCTGACAACCAAGTGATGAAAGCCATTATGATTTTGACACAAATTCAATATAAGAACATGATTCCAGTTATTGTAAATGGTTTAATAATCTATGCAACAATTGATACTAGAGCATCAATCTCTGCAGTCACAGACTCATGCTACACCCTTTAGCCTTTGAATGAGATAGAATTGAGGAAACCAATACAAGGGTAATTGATGAATCAGTCAAATACATTTCCATAAAAGGACAAATCAATAACATCATCTTTTGAGTTGAAGATGAAGAATTTAACCACAAATTTGTGATTGTTGGCACACACACAATAACTGTCTTCAACACAATATCATCCTAGGAGGAGACTTCCTGGAAAAAATGGGATGCATCATCAATTGTAATAATAAGATTATCACATTAAATGACAAATTAGGGTTGAAACCATTTGAACAGTAAGCAGATAATATCATTAAACTGAAACTAGCTATAGACATTACAATTGAACCCTCAGCACATGAGAATGGTAGAAGCACTGATTTACTTGATGGCAATCCTAATTCAGAATTGCAAAGGCATTAATACTAAAGATTGCTAGTTAATGCTAGTGTTTTTACTTTAAGTAATGGCAAAACCCAAATGATAATAATAAGTAATTCTGATTTATATATTACATTAAAAGTGAAGCAAGCAAGAGCAATAGCTACCCTGTTGATTAGAACAAAGTACAATAGAGAAGTGTGTTTCTGTTCAAAACCAGATAAGAAACTCAAAGGGGTACCAACAAATTTGAAAGAAGAAAATTATGATCATTTGAAATACCAAGAATTGAGAGACCTGAGAGATGTATTACACAAAAATGCAGTGGTTTTTAATTACAGGACTCAATTGATCATAGGAAAAAAGCCATTCATGAGACACACTCAATTGCGCTTAAATTGGATAATCCTAATTGTTTACCCACAAGGCAAGTTCCTGAAAACCAGACAAAAGAATATTAGCAAACCATCAATAAGTTGTTGTCTAATAATATTATTCAACCAAGTAAGAGTTCTTATGTGGCACCCACTGTTTTTATTCAACAAGAGAATACATTTTCCTCATGTGTTGACTACTGTAAATTAAATGAAATAAATATCAAGGATGATTATCCATTACCTTGTATTGTAGATATGTTTTATAATGCAATTAAGTTTAATTTTTTCACATATCTTGACTTTTGTAAGGCTTATTGGCAGGTCCCAATGAATCCTGACAATGTAGAGAAGACAGCATTTATAACACCACAAGGTCTTTTCAGGTGACATTTCAGAGATACATCAGTAAAGTTTTGAGGAACAGTATTATTAAAATTGAGACTGGAGTGTCAGCCTACATCAGTTGAAGAACATTATGACAAGTTGAACCTTGAGAATCCTGAGTGAACCTGGCCTCAAGATCAATGGAAATAAATGTGTCATCTTGTAGATGGAAGTAAACTTCTTAGTTAAGAAAGGTTGCATTTTTATTAAGAATGATGCTAAAGATCTGATCAATAAAATTAAATCTCCCAAGACAAGGAAATATATTCAATGAATAATGGGTTTCCTTAACTACTACTGTGGTTCATTTATTCTTAAATTAGCTGATAAGACCATGTTAGTAGTGAAAATACTAAAACATAATGCCATTTTTAAGAAACTATGCACCATGAAGATGAGCTAAAACTTCTAAGAGAAGAATTGAACAAAGTCTCCATCATTGAATACACCTGACTACTCCTACCATTTATAGTAAACTGTGATGTGAGTACATTGGCCATTGTAGCTACATTGAACCAAAAAAGAAATGATAGAGAACATCCTGAACAATACTTTAATAGAAAACAAAGTGTGAGTGAAATTAATTATGGATCTACTTATCTTGAGATGCTTGCATTAGTAGAGAGCTTGAAAAATTTCAGATATTTCTTGATTGGCAGAGAATTTACTGTCTGAACAACAAGTACATTCAATTTTCACTCTCTTGTGTTTAAAAACAAAAAATTAATCACTGTAAAAAGTGTTTTAATATAAGTTAAAGGTTAGTTAATTTTTTTTTCAATATTTACACATAGAATTATTTATTTTTGCATAGAATATTATTTGTGTCAATGTACACTAACTGTACATGATTTGCATAAATATACATTGTTGTGTAAAACCTTGGATTGTTAAGGTTTTCAATAAATAGAATATTTAGCTGGTCACTGTGTGCAATGTTTAAATTTGACATACATTAAACAGGAAAAACTCTGCAAACATTAAGCATGTTGTAACCAATTTATTATACTATATATGCAAGTTTAATAAAATGCTTCAAATCATTAAAGAAAAAAAATCAATTGTGCAGCAATGTTAGTGTAAATAGTAGAACAAATAAATTGGCATGCAAAGTAAAAGTAAATAAATTTTGGAGACCTCTTAACACCTACAGTTTGTAAATATTGGAACAAGTTAGGGTACCATCACAAATATGAAGAGAACATAACATAGGAACATTTAAGAAAGTTTTAAAGGAAAACTGGTTAGCAAACCAATATAAATAGGAGCATTCCAAATTCCATGGCAAAACATTTAAGATTCATTCTCTTTTTTTCTATTTTAATTTTAAATAGTTTGTGTGTTTTTTAGATTTATCTTATATGTCTTTAGCTTGCAGATTTGTACATCATTTTTATATATATATTTTTGTAAATATGTATTTGTTGTACTACTGCAAATATGAAATAAAGATATTGAACAATAATAAATACAAAATGCTTTACTCTGATAAAGGCTTTAAATGAATGATCAAGTTGAAGAAAACTATCATGTTGAAACTAGCTGGGTACAGTGATGCTTATATAATAATATGTTTTTATCGCTTGTTCATAGACAAGCTCATAGGAAAATTAGAATTTTATACATAATTCTTAAAATATGTACTAAAAATTTGGAAATTTGAAAAAATAATTGCTGTATAAATAGCCAGTTGAATTTTCTTAATAGTCATTTGACAGTTAATTAGTTTTGATCAATTAATTAACAATTTGTTACAAATTGTGACTGGTATCTACATAGTATAAACTTGCCCTGTACTGGGCAAGTTGATACTTTTTGGGTAAACAATTAATAGGACTGTAACGCCAGTAATGATATCCTGCCGCCAATGATTACTGGAAACTCTTTTGGAATTGTCCTATAGTCCTAATAACATATTGTATTTTTTTCAAGATTTCTTTCTTTTATAGTAGATTTTAAAAACGAAAACAAGTATCAATTTTCCCCGGTCTCCCCTACTGTACAGATGCATAGAAATAATTTTGATACAGTTTCTATTTCCATTTGAAGTTGATGCTCTTTATCAGAAATAATGACATCTATTATTTAAAATTAATAACATGTAATGTTTAATAAAGCTATTAATATATGATATGTGCAAGGTGCAATTGTTCAGCTATTCTTCTTTTGAGATCACTACAATGGCATGAATTTATCAATGAAAACATAATGGTGTTAACCTGAATGTGTCAAAGCATGTTTTCTATATTGCTTTTCCTAGTTTTGCTAAATAGAATGTAAAAATAGTTTAGTCTGGCATTCTATGAACTTCTTTAACTGTTTTGTTGTTATTAATAGATTCATGGGATTAAGACATTGAAATTCAAATTTTATTGTACAGAAACTGTTAATTATTTCTGATTAAAAAACATCGTTTTCACGGCATCTTGGAGTGTGAAATGATCACGTTTTGATTTTGTTTCATTGTATTTTGATTTTTAAGAATACAACATCGTTTTGGGAGCTGAATGTTTATGGGCTTAAGACGCAATGAGTCAATAAATACATATAACATATTAAATCTGTATTTTTAGTGATATAGGAAATGACATTGAGAAAGATATTGCAGTCTATTGAAGGGGCTAGTTATTCCACAGTGTCTTGCCATCATCATGCATTTGAGATATTTTAAATTTTTAATAAAATTATAAGATCTGTTACTCTTGCATTTGAAGAACTTACATTTTTACACAAAGACACAAAAACACATCACAAATTCAATATTTTGGGACGAGTTGTTCTAAATAGGTATTCATTCTTAAAAGAAATTTTGATAAAAGTTGCATCAAAAAGAGCATTTGTTTTTGGTTGATCATTGCAATTTTCAATTGAAATGATTAAATTACAATGTTCAATTATTTTGAAATATTGTGTAAACAGTCTCCAGTTCACATATACTCTTGCATATAGATATGCATTTTATCAAACAACTGAAGCAAATGCTTTGAACCTTATGAGGAAATTTGATTCAGGGGCTGTTAAAATTAAATTGCCTAAGGAGGACTTTCATCAACTTTTCAATGTTACATTTGATATTGCATTCAGGATTATGACCTCTATCCAATGAAAATCAAAGTAATATGTTGAAAACATCCCACTAAAGTAAATATTTAAAAAATGAATTTGCGAAATTTTATTTGCAATGCTGCACCCGCACAAAAGAATTGCAAGTTATTTACCCGCTTAAACCCACATGTACCTACTAAATGAATAATAGTGTATTTCATGATTAAGCAATTCATCTATTAAGGAAATTTAACTTGATATGCTCACTTTAGCTTGCCACTGGCAAAACTACCAAACCTATCATAAAAAATATTATATTAATAATAACAAATAAGACCTAATTAAAAATATGGTAACTGGATTATTATCTCAAACTATGCACTGTAACTTTAATACATGACAATGACAAAGGATAAACAAAACCGGTGCTGCTATTTATACTTGGCACCAAATATCTGTGAAAATAACGAATTTCATTCGCTATCAATAAGATATGTACAAAAATAATGTGATAATTTCACTGGATATTACTGTAATTAGCTGCGAAATTATTTTTGAAATTCAAAGTGTCTAATATCCAGTTTAACAAATATTAACTAATATTTGGACTTGCTCTTGCAATTTTGTACAAAAATAAATTAAATTATATAATATGAAGTCACATCCTGTTACATTCCCAAGCAAACAATTTTTCGATATTGCTTTTTCAAAACTGACCAGGACATTATAAACAAATACGAATTGAGTGTGTGAGAAGTGAGCAGAAATGGTATATGAATCGCTAGATTTAAAAGTGTTGGAATCTTCAAGATGTCATATCTTTTTAAAAGTGACATAATTGATCTTGGTATAGGGCAAAGAATTTGGAGCAAGCAGGAAATGACCAGAGCTTTAACAACTCCCCTAAAATTATAGCACTATTTCCATTTTAATATCACGTTTGATATAAATGCTTCACATGGTAAGCTAAAAATTTTAGAGAGTTCTTGTTTTTCATAATAATTAATATCCATCAAGATAAACACTATAATCTAGTGTAGGGCCAGTATCGAGAACGAACAAAGGTGTACGGCCACGGGTCAGTCGTACGTGCTCAAAAATTAGCATTATTAATTATAATTGATAAGGATTTTCATTTTTAAAACAATGAATTTTGAACTTAGCAAACCTACTAAGATATCGGTTATTTTAATTGAATATTATAATCAAAATTATCTTAACAAAGCTGAAAAAAGCAATATACATGATTTAATAGATGTTTATGGTATATCAGTTATCAATGTAAAAGTTCCAACACTATAAATTCGAATAATTCTTTACTAATTCATTATATAATGTGTGAATTTCAAGAAAAAGCTAATTTTGAATTTTTTGTAACTGATTGTTTGATAACAGATAATTTATTAACTTGTGCAATATACAAGATGAAATTGAACCAATGAAGAAACTAATACAATATCAATATATTCATTCAAAATATATTATTCAATGACCTTTTATTATCAAATTGGGAAGTATTTCACCATTTAGAAAGTGTTGATAAAAAACTAAAATATATTTCCGATAATTTAAATTATCTTTACAATAAGCAACCCACTTATAAAAATAAAACAAACTAAGTTTGATAAGAAAATAACGAAATGGCAACTATGGTTAACCAATTAAATTCAGCTTTTTATCAAAATGAAATACTGCATATACAAAATACTGCAAGGATGAAAATGTTGCAAACTTTATTGAACATTAGAACCAAGTAGCTAATAAATGTAAATAACGATTTAAATAATTTTTTGAAACAGTCTTTTTAAAACAAAAATGATTTACAAAAATATTAATTCATTTCGAGTTTTTTCCAAAACCAAAAAATGTTGGAAATTCCAGCTACAAAAAACGGCAAATGCGAAATTGCCAAAATTAAAAAATTTATAGGAAACATACTAAATGAGTTATTTATATATTTAGGAACACTAAGTGATATTTGTAACATTTTGTAACATTATATCAGTTTAATTCTCGGAAGGCCAACGTGTGATTTTAGAAATCTCACTATTGTTCTTTTAATGTAACTCTGCTCATTGTGATCTAATCAGTGAATAACACTCTGACTTTTAGTATAATATTGTGTTGCATTGATCTAAGTCATTTTCAGTGTTTGAGAAGTCACAGTCATGAGTGCTGACCGCAGGTTCACTCCCTCTGATCTAAACTGAAGTTAAAATAGTGTGATTTCTAAAATCACACGTTGGCCGTCCGAGGATTAAGGAAACTTCAAGACATTTAAAAGATAAAAAGTCTCAAGAACCAAAAAAACACGATCTACAAATTCAAATGCTGACAAAATGGAGTGCTTCAATGTGCTGATGCTTTAAAGTGTACAGAAAACTATATGCTTTTATTTTGAAATCTAAAAGATTAAAACAAACAATAAAAACGTTTACTCGTCCTACCCACGTTTATAATTGAATAACTTTCTGTTTGAACTAAGTATTTGTTGTGGCTGTTTTCTTATACCAAAAACTCATCCGACAATTAAATTGTTCTGATAGCACTAATTAAATCTATGCAAGCAAGGATCTATCATGATTATTACTATAAACTTAAGAGGAATTTTTGAAATATGCTTGTGAACAGCACAAATTGGATGAAAGTATATTCAATGAATTATTAAAAATTTCATAATACGAATTTGTATACTTTTAATATATAAGTATTTTTATTGAAAATATACCCTTCATTTGACTTTTGTGAATTTTGCTTTGCGTTTCGCCTAAATAAAGCTAGCAAAATGCCACCATTAAGAGCAATTAAGATTGAACCAGGCAAAGCCCATTCCCATCCAATTTCTATTAAGGAGATTATTATAGTGAAATTGGCATCTTGTGGACCAAGTATACAGTGGGGTTCTCCATCAATTATAATTTTTCTATACTTCTAAAAAAAATAAAGCAAATATTGTTTAGAATGACTAAATATTCCATAGCTTTTCGAACAGAAGGTTCGATTTTATTGCATGCCCTTTTAAGTGGACTCATTAAAAGCATTCTTTAAGACAATGGTAATAAAAATGCAGAAAACAGATAATTTGGAAGTAAATTTTTTTTATAGACAATCACAATTATTGACTTGAAATCTTGTAAGCAGAGTAGTGGCATGACATAAGAACGAAATTTAAGATCAAAATTCACGTAAATTTTCAACAACAAAATAATCTGGTGCTAACAGTAAAAATGATATCTTTTGTTATTGAAAATATTGTCGTTATGTCGCACAAACAGTAGTAGAGAGATAATTAAATTGTTAGATTATATATATATATATATGTATATATATATGTATCAACAGGTTTATATATGTATCAACAGGTTTCGATTTTTCAATCATCTTTAGTACAAATACGTAGGAATAAAATTTTACAATAGAATATTCAACGGTGCTAAGATATGTATACACCTAAAATATGTTCAATAAGTTGGTATAGCTTAGTTGATTGTTCACTATTTCGTTCTTATTAGCGTATTATATATATATATATATATATATATATATATATATATATGCTGCACTTACATAAAATTCCGGTATGTTAACTATGATGCTCAGAACCCATGAGATTGCCATGAGAAAAATGACTGTTTTTCTCGAAAATGCTTTGAATTTGAAAGGGAAGTTGAGGATAAGAAATCGTTCCAACGCGAAAAATATTAGCGACAGATTGCTAACACTAAAACGAATGCACATAAGCAGCATGAAAGTAGACTAAGTATATTATATAATGAGCAATTTGATTAAAATTCAAAGTATCATATATAATAATAACAGAAGAATGATGCAGTACTACCAATAATAAGTTTATTAAGCTGATAAGTTCTAAGAAAAGAAAAGCTACAATTACTTCTACTATATGGAAGCCAATATATTTATACTGAATAATTACATAATCGCTTAAGCCCAACTAGATTCAATGTTCTTATTTTTTTCTAATTTATTTGAAAAAACACTGCTTTAAGAAATTTAATATCATTAAAGGCATAACTGTTGTAAAGTTGAAAATTTTTACATTTAGAGTTAATAAAATGTCTGTTCTAGAATCTAAGTCATATTAATACTATTTGCAACAGGGAGGTTGATTGAGCTAGTCAGAAACACACGATATTTCTGTGTGAGTGTTATTTTTATAGTTTGTGAAGTATTCTGACATCTTAAGTAATTTTACCCAACCGTTCTCTTGCTATAGGAATTTGCAGATGGTATTCTGAAAATTTGATTATGCCATCTTGCGTTTTTACATGAAACTACTGTTTTTGTTGGTCACTTCGAGATTTTATATCTGTTGTAAAGGAAAATTCTCCCCTTAAACAAAATAACCAGGTTTAGTAAAAAAATTCAAAAAATCACAAGTGTTTCATTACCTTGATTTGAAAATGACCGCGTAATCACCTTTCTTAAGGCCAAATTTTGTATAGGAAAGATTGTTTTTGTAACGTAAAAGGATTCATGGAAAAAAATTTAGTATACAAATTACTAGAAGGACAGATTCAACCTTCTTGCCAATTCGAGTCTTTCGTGTTTAAGAGGATTTTCTAAACAGACAGAAGATTTCAGACTTAATAAAAAGGGAATAGAGCTGAGTAATTTCAATTGAACGCCTATTTAACAACTTATATATTATAATTTGTTTCTGATAATATTATTAAACGTACAAGATATGTCAAATGCTGCAAATCTTGTACATGCATCTGGCCTGAATATACAGGAAACAAATATATATGTAACTACATCACACAGACGAAGTAAGGTGGTCAGAGAAACCTGTGCCAATGAAGTTAGGCGAAATTTCAGAAAACCCAATCTTGGAATATTTCATTGGGATGGTAAAATTCTAAAGGCACAAAAGTATGTGTCGAGTGAAAGATGTTCTGTAAATGTATCTGGCATAAATTTTCATTTTGATTTACGTGACGATAAGGAAATTGAATTAAAAAAATTAGCTGGTGTTCCAAAAAATTCCTAAATGCACAGGATCTCGACAAGAACCATGTGTGAGAAAGCTAGTTGAGGAAAGGAAGGTTGCCAGCTCAAAAGCTGGCTTAGTCTTTAATACTACAGCATCAATTACTGGAAAGTGGCAAGGTGCTGCACGCTGATTGAATCAACACTAAGTCACCCTTTAATTTGGCCTGCATGCAGACACCAGATGTATGAGCTACACATAAAACATGCAACCGAAGCTGTCACTAGAAACATCAGAGATGCACGAGTTAGCCTATTTAGACGACTGAAGTCTGAATGGCTAAATATTTCTGTAAATTATGAGAATCTCTGTGTATTTGACTGGGGGACAGAAAGTGAAATTTTCATAAAGAAAAGGTCTTAAAATGGGGCCTAGACCATATTGAGAAAGAAACATTTGCAGGGAATTATTATCAACTGCTAGTTGAGCTTATTATAGTTTGATTTGGAGGTAAAATTGATAAATTCAAATTTAGACTACTTGGTGCTGATCAACAACGAGATGGATGAGTAAGAGTATTTATTTCTTGAAGCTATTAAGAGAACAACTCAAAATGAGCAGTGAAGAAATCCGATGTATGAAAATTATGTCAACAATTTGTTGGACTCGTTTATGGGAATGCACAAAATACTTCGGCTGCCAGAAATGATATTTACTTCATAAATCAAATACAAAAGTATGTAGATTTTCAACCTACACTAGCAAATGCATGCCTAGATTCATGTTTGCGTCATCTTTGGTATCTAACACCACAGTTAGCAGTCTTTGCTCAATGTGATGAAGGATTGTCTGGAGACATCAGAGAAGAACTAGGAAAGGCACTGTCTGATATTCCTAGAGACAATACAATTAAAACTAGTAAACCAAATTTCCCAATATTGAAGTAAATGGAGAACGATTATCTGTAGACAAAAACTTGATAAATGAAAATTCCTGTTTACTGTTAAATCTTCTGGGTCTGGCAAATGTTCAGCAGTGGCTTACAGTTCCATCAAGTGACTGGATTGGATTATCAAAAATTGAGAAATTTGTTTTCAAAGTGCATGTTGTGAATGACCTTACTGAATGAGGCAAAAAAATGATACAAGATTTTTTGGACATTGTACTGATGAATATCAAAGACAGGCTCTGCTTCAATTTGTAGAGTTCCACAGAGAGTTATCCCCTGACTATTCTAAGAAGACTCTGGATAATTTGCATTGCTGAATCCAAGTGTTAATCCCTCACAAAGCAATAATAGTGCAATTACATGACAATTTTGGCATGTGTCTTACTTGAAAAAGTCAAAGGTGTTGCCATTTCTGTAATTTTTTTCACCCATAATAGTTTTTTTTACCATAGACTCTCTAAAGTTAAATATCAAGAGCACAATCGGGTTCATCACCCAAAAAAACCTATAGAGGTGTTTAATAAGCATATGGGCATGTATATTGCATACAAATCACAAAAACTTAACATTTCAGCCAACATTTTGAAAAAATGGCTGCACTTTCACAGTTTTGGCGGGAAAATTCTGATATTTTTTAGTGCTGTTTGGACCAAAGTAGAAACCTATGACATAATACTTGACAGGATTCTAGAAACCTTTTGCAAAACGGAACACCCTAATGTATATATATATATATA
>CABFPE010000974.1:41822-75698 GCA_900660155.1 Hofstenia miamia | reverse complement strand
GTCGACCTCAAAGATTTCGATATTGACGCTTCATCATAAAACGCACTGATATTATTTCTGATTTCTTCTCACGTTATCTGGTCTGGATCATTTTTTCCCAGGCGTATCATCGTTATGATTTCTACTCTGCGCATCACATCGTAATATCTGTATTGGGAGCTCCATAGTTCACCCCATACTATATCGTTAATCCCAGAAAATAGAATCACCGTCTTCGTGCTTCTCTTCTCGATTTCATTTCGCACTTTTCTAATCTGTTTATGTATAGGCTCACCTTCATTGTATAAATCGTATGGGGTTACTGCACCTTCGATGAATACTCTCTCTTTGTTGTCGTTTTTGCTTAAGATTTCTTTTGATTTCTTATACCTCTCATCCCCAACAATTCTTTCAGCGTCTTCCAGCTTATTTACATATGTATTCTCCTCATGCCAAAAAGCTTTCACTGGTTTTTTCTTTTTCAAACGCCATGTAGGTAATAGCATTGGTACGAATACTGTCGGAGGCNTACAGTCCTGGCAAAAGGAATGAATTGATGGTCCGTCAGTCCACTAGTAATCATATGTAGTAAACCCTGTTCAAGATAATATAAGCAGATATTGTAGTTTCCTAATGTAGCTAGATGTAATAGCATAATGTAATAAATATCTTTTTCTGTTGTTACCAGTTTTTTATGTCTTAAGAACATTGGATTCCTCAGTTTATTCGAAATCGTACACATGCTCCATAGCTCATTGAGTTTAGAGTTGAATTCTTCATAGTACTTTTCGTATAGCTTTAAACCTTTAATCGCAATCATTAGCGTCATCATGGCGTCTACCCTGCTCGTATGTGATAGTTCTGGACGTACCGTCGTTTCTGGATAAAAGAATTCATAAGTCGACCTCAAAGATTTCGATATTGATGCTTCATCATAAAACGCACTGATATTATTTCTGATTTCTTCTCANGATAATATTGTCTCTTTAAACACTGGTTTATTTTCAATCGGTTTTTCACAATTCATCTTTACTTGTTTTGTCACATTCTCTACTAATTTCTTTATGAATTCTTCTTCATTTTGTGCCGTTTTGTAATCGTCTATTGTCAACTCCTCCTGTGGCACCGCTGCATTCAATTCCTGCGGTTTTTCTACTACCACATTTTCTATTGTCTTTACTTCGCTTTTCTTCAACTCGATTAATCTCAATTCGTCTTTCAGATTATCAATTTCTAATTGTTTCACTATGTTTTCTTCCCTTAGATTAACATTTTCTTCGTGCAACTCCGTTATCATCTTCTGTAGACGATCGCTTTGTAGTTTTATTTCCTTATTTACCTCCGTTAACTGTTCGATTTGGTTTTGAAACAAATTTCTCTGTTCTGTTAATCGGAGACTTGTGTCTTCCTTGATTTCATCTATCAGCCTTTCTTTCTCGGCGTGTTTTATTTCAACTTCTCTTACTCTTTCTATTAATTTTTCAATCTGTTTTGTCAATTGTTGCCTTTCCTTGGTGTTGTTTTCAACTACTTCCATCAATTGAATTGTCGTAAGATCATTAGTTAATTCTGCCGGTTGGAGTATTTGTTCTGTTGGGGATTGTTCGCTTTCAGCTAGGGACACATTTACGTCTGGGTTTTCGGGTGTGTTCCTCATCTGAGGAGTTTTCTGGGTTCTGGCTTTAGTTTTAGGTTTCTTTTTCGAGTGAACCATTTTTCTTCCTTAGCTTGGGGTATTCTTCTGGTTGTTCACTTTTTTTGTTCTATGCTCAAGTAAGGTATAAAGTGTTCATTTCTTCTTTCTTTTTCTAGGTATTGTTAATAGTTTCCACTAAAATTCAAGTTTTAGTTTCCAATCCTTTTCGGTTTTCCTCCAATTCAGGTGACGATTCAAGAAGAAACAACTATCTTAACCTGAATCTTCCTTTGCGCTGTCAAGCACCTGTCACGGTCGCCATGTAGAATCTCGTCAACCTTCATACTATTAAGTCTTAGCTTAATTTAGGAGCAGCTGTGACAATTGTTTCCTCCTTAGATAGTACAGTAGGTGACAGACTCCAATCTCCATCTCTCTTCTTTCCATTTTGTTTAGTTGTCAACTTATTAAACGATTATCTCATCAACTAGTATTGATATGAAACTAACAACTATTGTTTTAGATCCAAGACACGAGACAGAGGGTACAAAGTACAGGGTACACTTACCCGACCTGCAACAAAGCACAAAAGAGGAATTGAAGAATCATGCTATAACGAGTATTTCCATGTGATACTGAAACATCAATAGAGACACCAACCACAATTCAGATGACTCAGTGTAATGGAATAGTGTGCATGAATATGATAGTGATAATGTGTGATACCATAGTAATTTAATGCATTGATTGTTCTTGTTATCAACGAAGTTATTTATTAAAGGAATCTCGCAACCGGGATGCATTAGCTTGTTATAAGTTTGTACATATAATAACCTTATATATAAATAACTACATGTCAACCTAAAGTATATGTGAGCAATCAATACGGTCAAGGCAAAAGAAATGAATTGATAGTCCGTCAGTCCAATAGGAAACATATGTAATAAACTTCGTTCAAAATAATACAACCAAGTATTGTAATTCCCTAATGTAGCTAGATGTAATAGCATAATGTAATAACTATGGTAATATGAGAAACGAACGATAGGAAAGCTAATACGAGTAAAAACCCCTATTCTTACACCTAACCTATGAGCATCTTGGGTAAGCACCGGCTATACACGATGCACCCGTTAACTGGAGTCGTGAACCACCGTCTAGAATACCTGAGAGCTCGAACATTTAGCTTTCCATTGTATTAAGTAAATTAACCTGATACAAAAGCGTAAAGAAAATCCAGTAAATTAACTTCATCACCAAAATGATCAATTACACAATTTTTATAGTGAAAAATGAACAAACAATCAAATATTTGACTATTACCTGCTAATTCCAGTTGTTGAGTCAATTAAAAAGGCTTTAAATTTCGTTCATCTGCAGAGTGATGACCTCTGCCTTAATTAGCAGTTACAGAGATTTAGTCCAGTGCCTTTTTTCCAAATATAGCTTCAAAAATTACCAATATAAATTTACAAATGAGAAAGTCAGTACCATTTGTATGGACCTGGCAAGAACAAGAGGAACTCGACAACATCAAAGAGGAACTAGTGAAACTACTATCCCTCAATACTCTGGTTTACAATGCGAAATTCATATTAGACTGCGATGCAAGCAAAGTAGCAATTGGAGCAACATTGGGACAAATAAGAAATGGGAAAGAGGTACCCATTCAGTTTTTCAGCTGCAAACTGAGGGCAAGCAAAGAGAACTACGGCTCCAGCGAGGTAGAAATGCTCGCACTGATTGAAAGCATCAAGAAATTTCGACACTTCCTCATAGGAAGAGAATTTAGAGTATGAACAGATAACAGTGGATTGGCCTGGCTGAAGAAGTTCTCAGGAGAAGTTCTCTGGAATAGTATCCCAGTGGATTGAGTACCTAAATGAATTCACATTCATGATCAAACACAGAAAGGGGACACTGCACAAAAACGTGGACTTCTGGACATCACTCCCAGAATACCAAAGAGATGCAGTGAAAATATACAGAGAAAAGAAGCAATTCCAGTTCCTGCCACATACTGAATACAAAGAATTGCCAGAGATAAATGTAGATAAGAAAGGCCAAGCAGTGCTACCGATACTCATAAGAGAAAGATAATGAAACAAGAGATAGTGGACAAACAAAAAAACGATATAATCCAAGGTGAGATTATAAAAAAGATGTAGGAACCTTGAACTACATTATCTAAGATAATTGCGGGATACTACGAACACTACCAATGGAATATCAACAAAAATGGACTATTATATGTCAAAGCTGGAAATAACAAAATCACGATAGCTGATTACTTCAAGAGGGAGTTGATATGGAAGATTCACAAGAAAGGTCACTTATGAATAACGTAGATGGAAAAAATGTTCAATGCATGATTCATAACAACAGCTGTCAGAAAAGTAATGGAGGACATCATTAACAAATGCACAACATGCATTCCAAACAACAAACAGCACTTCCCAACACAGTGAGCACTTTTAGAGAAAATTATTGCAACTCAGCCAAATGAGATAGTCCATATAGATCTGGAGATACTATCAAAGGACACTGAAGGCTATCAATACCTACTGGTTATGGTGGACAACTTCACCAAATACGCAAGAATGGTCCCGATGTGAAATACCACGGCGGAAACCACTGCTGAAATAGTTTTAAAGGAATGGATACTGAGATTGGGACCAATGGAAACGATCATAACGGATAAGGGGCCTCAATTCAAGAGTGGACTTTTTCAGGAGATGGCAAAGGTTCTAGAAATCGCAAGTGAATGAACAACCTCCTATCACCCACAAGCAAATGACTTANACAGTCCATTTTGCTGATTCAAGTGCAGTGAGACACAAGAAGTTCCAGGGGAAGGTGTAAGTGGTGGAAGAACTGTGGAGATACAAAAGTGATTNAAGGGGCCTCAATTCAAGAGTGGACTTTTTCAGGAGATGGCAAAGGTTCTAGAAATCGCAAGTGAATGAACAACCTCCTATCACCCACAAGCAAATGACTTAATCAAACAATTATTAAGTTAATCAGAGTAGCAACAACATGAATAGGAGGAAGCAGATGGAGAGAGGTTATCAAAATGATTGAATATCACTACAACACCTCTGTACATGCAATGACAGGAGTATGACCATTCAAAGCCATGTTCGGAAGGGAGGCAGCAACCCTGCTCTCAATGCAGTTTGCCATATACAGCGGCAAATTGGATAACTCAAACGTACAACATTTTAGAAACCAGGTTACTGAAATTCATGAGACGATGTGTCACAATATAAAAAAGTCTGCAGTGAGACAGCAACGTAATTTTATTAAAAAAATCTATGGTCACGCACACAAGGTAGGCAATAAGGTATACATGTTCACACTGATCAAACTTGTAGACACAAACCAAGTCTGGAAGTTGAAAACAGTATGGTCTGTCCCTCACACAATAACACAAACACTACTGAACAACGAATACATGCTAGACAATAATAGACTATTACATTTTTAAAACCTAAAGAGAGCAACAGCAGACATTGAAGAGACGAAGATAGATGACAATGCTGAATTCAAAATATGCCGAATTAACAGCAATGGAAGTATATATGAAATGTATGATTTAGATAGTGTACATGAGGAGGAATTTGATGATGAGTACACAGCAGAGAACAGAAACAAGGATCCAAGCCAAAGAGTGCTGCCCCAAAGGACAGCAAGAAATAAACCTATATATGACCCTGAAATATGGGATATAAATTTATTAACTGAATTTAGGAAATTAGAGGAAAATGATGCACCCACCAATGAAAAAGCAAGTGTGCAGGAGCCAACAACCAGAGAAGCTCTCAACCATGAGCAGGAGAAGGAGAGTTCAAAGAAGTTCTCAAACCAGACGTTGAATAGAGGGCAGAAGGGATGACAATGAAGAGCTGATGAACAGACGACGTCCTAGTAGTCCCCATGGCTAATTCAAGGGCAGGGAGACCAACAGACAAAAAGCCTCTCCCACCAGGGATCTGCACTGCTGATTCAAGGGCACACAGAAAACTGGTGCGCAGCACAACTTTCCCTCCCACAGTCCATTTTGCTGATTCAAGTGCAGTGAGACACAAGAAGTTCCAGGGGAAGGTGTAAGTGGTGGAAGAACTGTGGAGATACAAAAGTGATTCAAGGCTGACATCATCTCACTCAGAACCACAGCTGATAGGAGTAACTGTGAAGCGATTTGAGGGTGAAGCAGTAGAAAATATCAGCACAGATTCACAGCCTATGGACTGTAAACCAAGCACCACTAAGGATGACACAGCTACACACCTCCTCAGAAACAACATCTGAACAAACTGTCAGATCTAAAGAAAGAGAAAAACGTATGTCAAAAATCGATGGGCAAACATTACATCCTTACTTTATGGCAACTTTGAAGATGCATTACAATGCATTTCCAAAGTTATCACCAGAAACGAAGACTCACATACAAAAAGCTGCAAGAGTCAAAGGGAAATTCCTACTAATCATGCTTGATGCCAACAACAGGCCAAAAGTAAATGTTATCATCAGTTATCTGCAAGAGATGAATGAAAAATTAGAGAGGCCATACATGCGCAGCACGGTGCATGTTGTATTTGATGACACATTCACATTGGATACTGCACAAGCAATAATGGCCTATAAGGATGAAATAGCTGAAATATCGGAAATAAACTTTGATGCAGAAAACTTACTGATCATAATTATACTAAACAAAAAGAATATACAAAAACGTTAGAAAAGAAAATGCATGATACAATAAGAATGGCCATAGTACAAAATATCAGAATCATAATCATAACAATAATAACTAAAAAGACATTCCCGAGCCCCTAGAAGACGCATGTCAGTCAGGAGAAAACATCTTCCCATGGGAGAAAACAGAAAAAACCACAACAGTTCCAGAGCTAATATGCTTCGACCTCCAAATAGATTATTGGGCACAGATCTACTGAATCATGGTAGACCCATGTATAGCAATCGATCTCTACAGGCAGACCAAAATGATAGAGATGACAAACAATATAGAAGGAATAGAGAAGGTAAACACATTGTTTATAAAATCCAGCCTCACGCAACAGCAGGATCACTTACAACAAATCCAAACAATTTGGAAAAATATGAAGTTACAACAAAAAGTAGAGGAAGGATGGCCTGAAATAAAAATCGATGCACCATCACGAAAATTTCATAAATCAGTAGAAATAGCACTGACAGAAGTGAACAGAGCCTACGAATTGAACACGAAAAAAGATTTCAAACAGTTACTATTTGAGGAAAGGAATGCACCAGAAATACGTTATAGAACTAAAGCATGGATATTAGCAATATTTACAACAGAAGACATAGAACTAAAACTCCCAATCTCGTGGCACACTTGTCATAGAATAATGAAATCAAAGAAATATGAAATTATGATAGCCCCAATAAATACACAAACCAAGAACTGGCTATTAAAAGGTCACACTGGGAAACTGGAGTCACCAAATCAATCAGAGAAGCTGGGGCAAACAATGGAAAAAGTACTAAGTAGAATAATAATGAAAGAAAATCCTCTGGGGAAGATATTGATAGTAAGCATTGCAAATAAGATGGGGATATGCCCCAGCAAAATCATGATATTTGATGAGCTGATGAAGAAGTCCATGTGGGGAGCGACATCCAAGACACAGATGAAGCAACTCCAAAATCAGCCATGGCTCACTACAAAGAAAATCATTAAGAGAAAACTTGCAAGCACAGCCAAAATCCGCAAAGCGCTGGCACAGAAGAACGTGCAGAAAATACTAGATCAGGAAATGGAATGCTATGAACGTGACAGCCCACGGTGCACATTCACTAAGATAATTCAAAGCGCCAAGATGATGAAAAGAGGGGGCAAGACAGAACCCGTAGAAGTCTGTGAAATGGTTACCAAGTCCCAAGCAGAAATGTTAGAGGAGGAGCAACTGTTAACATCATCCAGATTACTACTATCCCCCAAAATACAACAAACAATTGATAGAATAAACATTGAGAAGTGAGGAGAAATCAGTCCTGCTAAAATGATAGAGTGGATAGATATGGACAATGAGCGTTTCCTAGTAAAAAAAAAATCACAAAGGAGGCTAAAGAGATAAAAGAAAGGAACTTCCAGAGTATTAGAGAACAACAAACTGTGGTGACTATGAAGCTTATGTTTACTGAAGCGTTCACTTGTACAGAATTGTAAGAAATACTAAAACCATATAACCAACTAGCCCTAGATGTTGAATGCAGCACATCAAAAGTAGAAATAAAAGAAGAGATACAAGTAAAGCTAAGCTGAAGGGGACTCGCACAAGCATTCTGGGATACAATTCCTGAAGCCAAAATGAACTACCCTGCTACTATAGGTATGGCCACAGCACCAACTATGGAAGGCTCATAGCTACATATAGAAAGACAAATCAAAACGAAAACTTTGATATGCATGCCACCAGAAACTGTTGCAATCCCAATGGTCCTCCCATGATGGAGACTGCCGAAGGAAGTTAAGGTTGCAAAAACATTCCTGCATGAGTATAGATCATACATAAAACTGAGAGGAAAGCAAAGGCCATGATCAAATGTGACAAATACAAAAAATCAAAAGCGATAATGTTGCAGAATGATAGCAAAGAGCGGGTCTACATAGAAAGAATGATAATGCGGGACCAACTCTATACACAGGGAAAACCAATAAACATGCAACTACAAGACCCCAGACATGAAATTGAAGAGTGCAACCCAAGAGCCATAATTTTATTCTCCGGAGTAAATAATATAGTTTGGACAGATATTTGGGAGAAGAAATACTGCTATTAAGACGTCAAAAAGAGGGTTGAAATAGTCATGATGATGAGAATAAATAAAAACGACCCTAACACAATAACAGAACAAGAAGTAAGAGATAGCATTAGTTTCTTTTACAAGGATATAGCAAACACTCGTAGTTTGAGGAAAGTTTTCATGTTCTTCTATCCAGATAACCAAATTAGAGAAGATTTAGCACATACAAGCAGAGCTGACGCACAAATGACGCTCATGATCAGCATCAAAGGAATACAATTATATCATAAATACTATGACATCTTTGCACAGAAGATAAACAAATTAAGAGAAATAACATGATAGCAGAAGACATCTGAGAAGCATGTTTCCTGAGATACGCAAACATCATAACAACAGAAAGAGAAGCAGTTCTAAAAATGACTAAACAAACAGAATTCGAAAAAACAATGTGGGCCAATCAGCAGGCAGAAACGATAATTTGAAAGGCAGATACTCTGGTGCATGGAGAACGAGCTTTGCTGAAATAGCATAAATAGATTGAAACTATTGTAAGAGTTTGATAAAGAATTTTACTTAGAATTCTTATTTTCATTTTCATTTAGAGTTTGATTATTTAATACAATGTCGAGCTAATTGAGTGGTATTTAGTAGTGGTCTGGATACATCACAGGGAACGATTGTAGGGTCTCTGTGCCAGACCATTAAAGTGCATTTAAGTTAGGCTTAGGGGTTTTCTCTCAATTAGTTGACTATCATTTCATCTCTACATGTATTAGATAAGTTAACTGTCAACAAATGGTTGGATGACCGAACTCTAGGAATTATCTTATTACTATTTTAGATCCAAATTAATGACCCATAATCAACCAATAAAATGACCGTCCATGTAGTAAACTATAAATGTAGGATAGGAAGTTGTTCGAACTAAATATATTTAATTAAGCCAATATATTTCAGTAATGGCTACATGTAGTATTTAATGAACAACTAGTAACAAGTCCGGTTGCAAATGGAAACAACACTTTCACACAATAGAGTTTAAGTTGAGTTGTGTCATGTCTTGAGTAAGCACTGAGCTAATGTAGGGTACACATAAGCTATCCTAGTTGAGCTGAGAAGTGACACTCATACATTGGATGGAGAGGTGAAATTGGATGTGGAGATCTGCTTCAGGCAGATGCCCACTACAAGATCAATGCAGAGGTTACCACATGGTTTCATCACCTAAGCAGTGAACAGTTAATCGTGAGTTATTAAGTAAACAGAAGAAACTAGTCAAGCAGTAACAACAAGTAAATCCCTACCAGCAATAATACAGCTAACGTTATAAAGTAACTATGGACAAACAGTGATAATGCCTGGTAGAGGATGTTACACCTTTATCAATTGTTTACACTGAGTTCAATCTATTTTTAGTATTTTTTGGAAAGTACCTGTTGATTTCAAATTTGAACTGTTTGTCTGCCAAGATGGCGGCTAAAAATAATGGAAGTGACTTTGCCCCCTTGGATTTGCAAAAGTATTATTAACAACAGATACTAATCTCTTAAAGTTGAAAGTTGTTCTTACTTGGTTGTATAACACAAATTAAACTGATAATATAATTTTACAATATTTTTTAATCATAATTTGTCTTTGATCATATTCTCCTTTCAAATAAACTTTAGCAGCTTAATTTATTTGGATGATGCTATTTAAGTGACAAAGCCTTGCAGCATCTCTTCTAATCATTGGTACAGGGCATCTGCCCAAGGCCAATCTCAACATCCAGTATCACATGCTTGCATGTTATCCAGTTGGTTGAGTTCCACTTTTCAGCTCATTGATATAACTTATGTGTTCCCTATCATAGCTCAGTGTATATTCACGACAAGAGACAACTTGATTTAATCTCTATTTGTAAAAGTGCTTCATGTACTAGCAACCTGACTTGTTACAAACTGCATAGTTAATATTATGTATAGCCATTACTGAAATATATTGGGTTTAATAAACTAATCTAATATGTAGCAGCGTCCTATCCTACATCTAATAACTGATAGGTGTTCAGTCACATTATTGGTCATATTATCATCATCAATTTGGATCTAGAATAATATAAAGGCTTACCAGCCTTATTTTGAGTTTGTTATTTCTAATACATGTAAGATAAGGATCAGTAGCCAGCTATTCCTAAATTAAGTGCACTTTTGTGGCTTGGCACAAAGCCCTAGAATCATTCCCATGATGGATCCAAGCCACTACTAAACACAACTTGTTTAGCATGACATCAAATTAAATAATCAAACCACAATAAGAATTTAATGTAAGAATTCTGAAGAAATTTCTTTATCAACTGTTACAATGAAATTGAATCTATTAATAGCTACTTGAAAAAGCTCCTGTTGATTTCAAATTTTTAATCTATTGTCTGCCAATATTGTGGCAATGATAATGGAAGTGACTTCACCCCCTTTGTTTGGTCAAAATTCATTGTATCAACAAGTACTAATTCACAATCAATTGCACTGATATTCATTGGTTTGCAATATTCAAACTAATTTAAGATTATAATAATTTTTACAATACATTTTAATCATATTCATATTGGATCTTAGTTCTTCTAATTGACTTTCCTCCTTAGCAGCTTGTATTTGTTTGGATGATGCTATGCGCCCTCCTCAGCTCACTCTCCATGCACCAGAGTGTCTGCTATAAAAATTATCAATTCCACATGTTGAACTTCCTATTTAGTTTTTTCGAATTCTGATTGTTTTGTTATTTTTAAGACTGCCTCTCTCTCTAATGTTCTCTGCTATCAGCATTATTTCTCTTGGCTTGTTTAGCTTCCTTAAAAATATCTCGTAATATTTTAGTAGAGCTGTATTACACTTAATCCAATCATCAAAGTCATTTTGGTGTCAGCTTGACTTGTATAAGCTAGCTCTTCTATTACTGCAGTTTGTTGGTGGATAAATGTGAACACTTTCCCTAAACTCTTCATGTTCACCAAATCTTTATAGAAGAAGCTGATATTGTCTATCACTTCTTGTTCACTGACCTCATTCAGAAGATTTTTATTTATCCTCATCATGGTGACTATCTCTACCCTTTTTGTAGCATTGTATTAGCAATATTTCTTTTCCTAGATATCCATCCACACTATTTCATTCACTCCCACAAATAGCAATCTGTTTTATTGTTTTCACCATCCTTACTTCTCCCCACTTTTCAATAGTTATTCTTTTGATTGTTTGTTGTGTCTTCAGGGATAGTAATAACTGTGAGGAGGCTAGTAGCCCTTCATCATCCATTATTTCTCTTTTGTGATCATTTTGCAGACTTCTACACTGGTTCTGTTATCCCACCTTTTCTCATAATTTCTGGACTTTTAATGATTTTAGTAAATGTGCATCATGGACTATCCCTCTCATATCAATCCATAGGTTCTTCAAGAACATGTTGCACATTTCTCTGTGTTATTGCATTTCTAATATCTTCTGTGCTTGCCAATTTTCTTTTAACTATTTTCTTGGTTGTTATCCATGGTTGATTTTAAAGTGGTCTTAGTTGTGTGTCAGACATTGCTCCCCACATTTATTTTTTAGATTATATTTATTCATGTTTATCTCTGGGATCTGATCTTTGTATGCTATAATGCTGTGCATTGTTTTAAGGGTGAATTCTTCATTGAATATTATGTGCACCATGCTTTGCATGTAAGACCTTTCCAATATATTGTTCATATCTCTTAGATAACTGATTATTATGTTCACTTTTGGTCTATTGTTGGCATCTAGTACTAATGGTAGATTTTTCTCTTCTGTTTTTGCTACTTTTCATATGTAAACTTTTCTTTCCAGCGTTAGTTTTCAAACAAGTTGTATCTTATTTTTGTGGTTCCTATAAAGTAGGGTTCAATGATTCCCCATCAATTTTAGATATTCATTTCTCCCTTTCCTTAGATTGTATTGTTTTTCCAAGGTAGTTTCTGAGGAGGTGTGTAGCTGTGTCATTGTTAATTGTATCCTACTGGTGTTTGGTTCACAGCCCATTGGCTGTGAATCTGTACTGATGATCTCTACTGCTTCACCATTGAATCAGTTCACAGTTATTTCGTCAATACTTGACCATTTGTGCTTTCTGCAGTGATACTGTCAGCCTTGAATTTCTTCCATATCAACACAATTCTTCCATGATTTACACCTTCCCCTGGAACTCCAAATGTCTCATTGCCATTGAATTGGCAAGGTGGACTTTCATAAGGAAAGTTGTGCTGCTGTACACCAGTTCCCTGTGTGTGCTTGAAACAGCCTTGCGGATTTCTGGCTGGAGAGGCTCTGTATCTTTTTGTCTCCATGCAGTGAATCAGCCTTGGGGACTACTAGTACGCCTTCTGAATCTACGTCACTTATTCATCAGTTCTTCTTTCTCATCTATTCTGACCTTGAATTGACATCTAGTTTGAGAACTTCTTCTCACTCTCCTTTTGTTGGTTAACAAGAGCTCCTCTGTTTGTTGGTTGTGTTGCACTCTCTTCTGCATCTGCTAGTGCATTGCTTTCTTCTATTTTCCTAAATTCAGTAAGAAAATTTATATCCCATATCTCAGGGTTGTATATATGTTTTTTTCTTGCTGTCCTTTGGGGCAGCACTCTTTCTACCACATTTTTATCTCTAAAGTCTGCTTTTGAATTCTTTTTCAGGTATGCCACCTAAATCATACATATCATATACTATTTCATTACCATTAATTCAGCTTACTTTGAAATCAGCATCCTCATGTTCATCTCTTCAATATCCACTGTTGCTCTCTTGAGGTTTTGAAATTGTAATAATATATTATTGTCCAGAATGTACTCATTATTTGGTAGTGTCTGTATTATTGTGTGAGGTCAAGACCATACTGTTTTCAATTTTTGAAATTGGTTTGTGTCATTGAGTTTTGTTGGTGTACTGAAGTATTGTAAAAATACTGCACAATCTCAATCATCTATTTCCGCCTATCCACTCTTATTAGCTTGATTAGTGTTCAGTTCAGCCTCTCCACAACTCAATTAGCCTGAGGGTGGTAGGCTGTTGTTCTTTTGCTCACTATTTCTGGGAGCTTTGCCATTTCTTGGAATAGTCCACTCTTGATTTGAGGCCCCTTATCAGTTATTATCATCTCTATTAAGCCAAATCATAGAATCCATTCTTACAGTACTATCATCACTGTTGTCTCTGCTGTTGTATTTTTCATCAGAATCATTCTTGCATATTTGGTTAAATTGTCTACCATTATGTAGAATATTTCCAATCCCAATTTCACAATTAATGATGAGTAATGTAGCATCTGCTACCAAGCATTAATGTTTGTTAAATGATTCTTTCAAATTATTGTTCCTTATTCTATGTAGGTAGGGATGTACACATATTAGCTATTGATTGTATGCATTCCTGTTAATCTTCACTTAACTGAAATAACTGAATACTGTTTAGGTACTCCGCCATCAGAACTCTACTCAGTGATTGATGTGTATGTGGCCTCCAGCTGACTCCAATCTCTGCATCACCTCACTTGTGTTTCTATTGCTGAACCAAGTAGCTCTGGACCTCAACTCAACAAAGTTCTTATGTGTTCCCTATCCTAACTCAGTATAGTTCTCAATGCTAATTGTAACTGACCTAAACTCAATTTGTATTGTGTATGTAATTCACTTCACAACCTTGCAATGTCACTAGCTGCTTGATAATTATTACTTCAGCATTACCAAAAAATTATTGGCTTTAGATAAGTTAATACAATTAAGTTACATAACAACTCACAACTTCCTACCTTACATTTAAATAACATAATACATGCTCAGTCTCTTTATCAGTCTATTATGGCTTCCCTAAGTCTATCAGATAAATTATATATAACTTATGGTAGGCTATCCAGCCCTTTTGCTGATGTTAATTATTAGTTACATGTAAATGATCAAATCAATAGCCAGCTAAATGGAGAANCGCCATCAGAACTCTACTCAGTGATTGATGTGTATGTGGCCTCCAGCTGACTCCAATCTCTGCATCACCTCACTTGTGTTTCTATTGCTGAACCAAGTAGCTCTGGACCTCAACTCAACAAAGTTCTTATGTGTTCCCTATCCTAACTCAGTATAGTTCTCAATGCTAATTGTAACTGACCTAAACTCAATTTGTATTGTGTATGTAATTCACTTCACAACCTTGCAATGTCACTAGCTGCTTGATAATTATTACTTCAGCATTACCAAAAAATTATTGGCTTTAGATAAGTTAATACAATTAAGTTACATAACAACTCACAACTTCCTACCTTACATTTAAATAACATAATACATGCTCAGTCTCTTTATCAGTCTATTATGGCTTCCCTAAGTCTATCAGATAAATTATATATAACTTATGGTAGGCTATCCAGCCCTTTTGCTGATGTTAATTATTAGTTACATGTAAATGATCAAATCAATAGCCAGCTAAATGGAGAAAAACTCATATTCATATGCCTAACATAAATGAAGGTTCATAGTTTGGATCAATTCTATCAAGTTGCTCAGGATATGTTCCCATACCACTAATACTGCATTTACAGGTTAGCTTGACATTCTGTATAAATATTCAAACTGATCTAAAATCTAAAGATAAGATTTTCAAAGAATTTACTTCAACAATTTCCAAAATGATTTCTTGCCTATTTATAGTTAACTTTCAAAAAGTACCTGTTGTTTGAAAATCAAATTTGTATCATCTCCTAAATTGGCTAAAAATAATGGAAGTGAATTCACCCCCTTCATTTGGTGAAAATTTGACAACAAGTACTAATTTGCTATGTTATTACTTGGTTGCATTTACAAAGATAATCTGATAATTAAACTTAATTGGTTTTTCTAATTAATAATCATAATTCAATCTTAGTTTCAACTAATCATCTGATATTCTTTCTTCCTTAGCAGCATTATGCTTTGGATTATGCTACAGTAACTTTTTACTTTTCACAGTATGTGTGATTATTAAGTATAACAGATTCTGAATTCTCTCTGCTTAGTTGAGTGTTTAGCTATTTAACTTAAATTAATATACATTAGCATTCCTGAATGCTTAATTAACAACAACTTATTTAGATCAAGAGTGGTAGATGGAAGACAGGGTAGAGATCCAAAGTGGTGCCATTCAAATCCAGAGATTTCCTTAGCAGCAACAGCTCCGGGTTTTACTTGAATTCTGCAGTGTAAACCATTAACTGAATCAGTTAGTGTGGATGGCTAACTCAGTGATAGTTTGTGTGTTACAACTTACTAATGTAGTGCACTGATTGTTCTTGTTATTATGATTATGTAAATATAAGGAAATAATGCAACTGCAATGCTTTAGCTTGTTATTGAGCCTTACATGTAATAGCCCTACAGATATAACAATATATGCTAGCCCTTTGTACATGTGAACAATTAATGCAGCCTTAAAGAAAGTAAATGCATAATTAGGCCAATGGTCAACTACAATATAAAACTATAAGCAACTTAAATCAAATATTGAAATAACAATCATGTAGAGCAATGTAAATATAACCATAATAATTGGCAAGCAATGAATAATAGGAAAGCTACAACAAAGAAAAATCCCTATGCCTATTTGTAACCTCACCACCACCCTCACCACCATTGAATAGCTGATTGTGAGGCTGCTCCAGAATTCCTTTAAGTGTTTTTGGGGACCACTGTACAATTCCTCTAGTGCTTGAATGTTTAGCTTTCCATGTAAATATGAAAGAACCTGACAATAAAGAAAAGAAGTAAATCCAAACTAAATTCATTCATCAAACATTCTAACATTTGTTGCATATTTACAGCACATTTCAATAAATACTCAAATACTTTACTAGTACCTGTTGATCAAAGCTTGTTTACAATTTTTCCTCACGTTTTAGTTCTGCTTTAAATTATGCATTGTCAGTGTTAATTAGTGTACTCTGTTTTGTAATCTTGGTTTTGCCAAATACTGTTGAGTTAATTTTAAATATAAAATGGCATAAAACAAATTACAAAACAAATAATCAATCATAACCATGTGTTTACAATTTAATCATTATTACATTTTATTCTTAGTTACGTCAATATTTTCTCTCACTTTGGCCACACATGGTTATTTGATGGATTATGCCACAATTACCAGCAGATGTTGGTACCCTTCTTCATCTTTATACAGCATCTCCAGGTCAATGTGGATTATTTCTTTCAGTTGTGTTGTGATCATTTTCTCCAATGATGCCCTCTGCATTGGGAAGTGCTGTTTTTTTAATAGGCATGAAGTACATTTGTATATTATATCCTCTGTAACTGTTTTCACTGCTATTGTTATGAATCTTGTGTTAAAGGTTTTCTCTGTCTATGTTACTCCAAGGTGGCCTTTTCATGTATTTTCTGAATCAGTTCTTTCTTGAAATAGTCAGGCATAGCAATTGTGTTATTCTGAGCCTCTACATATAGTAATCTGTTTTTGATGAATTTCCATTTATAGAACTCATAATAGCTTGCTGTTAGCTTCAACAATATTTTTGGGGCTATTTTAACTTCGTGATGACCTTGTTAAGGATCGTGTAATCTCTCTGCTTTTCCACTATCTCTTGTTTGGATATTTCTTCTCTCATCTATATTGGTAATACTGTAGCATCCACTACCAAGCTTTAACAGAGGTTTAACCATTTTTTTAAATCATTGTTCCTTGTTATCTGCAGGTAGGGATGTACCTATGTTAACTCTTCACTCCAATATTAGATATGTTTCATTAACATTTACTTAACTAGAGTAACTAGATACTGTTTAGGCGTACTGCCATCATTGTTCTGCTCTGTGATCTGACTATGGCCTCCAGCCTACTCCAATCTCTGAATCAATCCACATGTACTTCCATTGCCAATCAATTAGTTCCAAGTCTCAGCTCAACAATGTTCTTATGTGTTCCCTATCCTGAATCAGTGCAGCTCTCAATGCTGTTTGTAACTGATTTAAACTCAATTTGTAATGTGTATTTATGTTACTTTGCAACCTTGCAATGTCACTAGCTGCTTAATAACTATTACTTTAGCCATTGCTGAAAACTATTGGTTCAATCAAGAATGTGAACTCATTTAAATATTCAATCCATTGTGATGCTTTTCCAGACATCTTTTGCTGAAAATTTTTTCAACCAGGCTGGTCCACTATTATCTGTGCATACTCTAAATTCTCTACATATCAGAAAGTACGTGAATTTTTTGATACTTTCAATAAGTGCCAGCATTTCCAACTTGGTAGATCCATAATTTTCCTCAGTTTGTTTTAGTTTCTGGCTGAAGAAATGTATGGGAACCTCCTCTCTGTATTTCACTTATCCCAGTGTTGCTTTGATTGCTACCTTGCTTACATCACAGTCTAAGGTGAATTGCTCATTTAAGTCTAGTGTGTTTGATAATGGCAGTTTCACTAGTTCTTCTTTGATGTTATCTAGTTCCTCCTGTTTTTGCCATATCCATACAAATGGTACTGATTTCCTCATCAGTTTGGACATTCTTGCTCTCTGGTAGGGATAAAGGTGCCATAGTAGTAGAAGAATCCCATTATCCTCTGTATTTCCTTCTTATTATTCAGCTTTTTATTTTTCAGATAATCTTTCTTACATTGTCTTTCATGCATACCACATTCACTTTCCTTCTTAGCAGCTTATATTCATTTGGATGATGCTACATTAAGAGAGATCCCACCCATTTCAGAAAAAAACAAGGAAGCAAAATTTCTGCAGTACCCAAACAACTTAATAACTTAGATAGAGGCCATATGCAAAAGGACATCACAACAGGAATTGAAAAAGACAAATTATGATGATGAGCAAGAAGAAATAATAATACAGAATGTGGATGCATATGTACATGGAGAGCAGGCAGTGAACTGACAATTAATTATGCTGCTAAAGGAAATAGTCAGTCAAAAAAAGAACTAAGATCAAACTGAAATGTGATTTAAAATAAATTATAAATTAATTATTACTTTTGTACAATGCTACTAAAAATTATCAGTGAAAAGATTTACAATCAGTATTTGTTGATTTGACTAATTTGGCAAAATAAAGGGCATGAATTTGCTTCCATTATTTTTGCCCTCTTGGCAGATGAATAACTGGAAATTCAATATCAACAGGTATTTTTTGAACTTAGATATAAATAGAGCAAAACCATTGTAAGATTTGTTCAAGAAAATTCTTTGGAATTCTTATCTTTATTTTATTAGAGTTTGATTATTATTTTCAATGTTCAGCTAAACAGTTGGTGTTCAGTAGTGGTGAGGATCCCATAACAGGAACTATTCTTGGTTCCATGTTCCAAACCTCAAACCTGCACTTATGTTAGGTGTATGATTAGGAGCTTTTACTTCCATTTAGCTAGCTATCAATCTGTTGTTACATGCTTGAACAATAATGAATTTGATATAAGGATAGTAAGCCAAATGTAGGTTTTGTATTTATATTTAAACTAGATCCAATTCAAACCTATATTTTAATAAATATGTATGTATCAATTATTACATGTAGGTTAGAAACCTGCCATTTATATATCTTCATTATGGATGTGCTCATTGCTACATGTATAGACTAATGGCGTAAGATTGGCAGCACTGATGAGGGAGCATTGAAACAAATACCACCAATGATACTATTGAGTTTTTGGAACCAACAGGTCTATTGCACAGAATTTCACATTCTTTATTCTTTAACTAAATTAGGCTCTAGTCTTACATGACTCTTTCCTAAAGTTAATTGATAGGGAAGTAGGAATGCTTACTGATTTCATACCAATGTCACATGTGTTTTCTAAATTGTTTTGGGTATGAAAGTTCAATAATAGTTTATAAAGCCCATGACTAATTGTAAATCTTTTCTGGTTTTTGATTTTTCAATGTTCTTAGTAATCTCACATGCAGTTATTTCATTTTTGATTTTTCCTCTTTCTATTTCTCTACCTAGTAATACTATTTGTGTAATAGTATTTCACATTTTTCTTGATTTACATGCAATCCAGCCTTACTGTAATGCTATAGGCTGTTCTGCCATCATTATGATGTTGTAAGTTTCTCCCAAATCTTGCCCCACACTAATTTTGCCATCATTGAAAATCTTTTCACGTTTGTGTAAGATATTTTCAGATTTTCTCATTATTTTTCACAAATTTGCTCATAATTTTATTTTGTGATCTCAGGTATTTTATATTCTTCCTATGGAATTAAATTGACACTCTTTTAATTACTTCTATTTTTGAAATTATTTTTCTGCCATAAATTTTTAAGGTTGTATTTTTATACTAATGATTCTGTTAGTTGTATCCTTAACCATGCAAAAGTTTGAAGATAATGATATTCTTTTTATGTATATTCCAGTTTGCTCATATTGGTTCTTCTATTTGTATTTCATACATTTTATTAGTTGTCTGCTGTAGCTGGATATTTTCAGTTAATTTAAATGTTATAATTTCATTCTTCTTTTTGACATTGTTTGTTGATAATACCTTTTCTTGGACTTTAATTGTTTTCATGGTGTAATTTACTACGCAGCCATGTTTTGTAAGAAAGTTGTTGCCTAGAATTAACTCATAGGGTAATGGGTTTGTTTCCATATCAATAACTAAAAAGCTTTGGTTGACATTTTCAAATTGTTTCCTCATATCATTGTAGTTTCCTGATGCATTTAATAGTTTGCTACTTGTGTTTATTAATGTCTCTTGTTTAAATCCTATCTTGGATGCAAATTCATCTGTGATGTTTGAAATAACTGCTCCCATATCAGTTATTGCTTTAACCATGATATGTTTATTACAACTGTTGTAAAATCCTCTACCAGGCATTGTCACTTTTTATCTACTGTTACTGAATAACATTAGTCATGTTTCTGCGGGTAGGGATTTACTTGTTGTTACTGCTTGACTAGTTTCTTCTGTTTACTTAATAACTCACAATTAACTGTTCCCTGTTTAGGTGACAAAGCCATGTGGTAACCTCTGCATTGATCTCGTAGTGGGCATCTGCCTGAAGCAGATCTCCACATCCAATTTCACCTCTCCATCCAATGTATGAGTGTCACTTCTCAGCTCAACTAGGATAGCTTATGTGTACCCTACATTAGCTCAGTGCTTACTCAAGACATGACACAACTCAACTTAAACTCTATTGTGTGAAAGTGTTGTTTCCATTTGCAACCGGACTTGTTACTAGTTGTTCATTAAATACTACATGTAGCCATTACCAAAATATATTGGCTTGTTTAAATATATCTTGTTCAAACAACTTCCTAACTTACATTTATAATTTAATACATGTATGATCACTTTATCAGTCATTTATGGGTCATTAATTTAGATCTAAAATAGAATTAATATATTTCCTAGGTTTCAGTCATCCAACCATTTGCTGACAATCAGTTATTTTAATACATGCAGTAAGGAAATGCTAGTCAGCTTATCAAGAGAAAACCCCTATACCTAACTTATGTGCACTTTTGTGGCCTGGCATAGGAACCCTAGAATCATTCTCTGTGATGGATCCAGACCACTACTAAACACTGCTCAATTAGCTCAATATCATATTAAATATTCAAACTGTTAAAGTAGAACAAAATAAGAATTCCAAGTAAAATTCTTTATCAAACTCTTATAAGGTTTTTAATCTATTTATAGTAAATTCAGAAAAGTACCTGTTGATTCAAATTTAAGCTTCTGCCAAGATGGTGGCTAAAAATAATGGAAGTGAATTTGCCCCCTCATTTAGTCAAAAGCATTTTTATTGACTGATACTAATCTCTCTTTTTTGACACATGTTGTTTCTTAGTTGCATAATACAAATAAATCTAAATTATTCTAATTGATTTGATTACAATATTTTTAATCATCTTTTCTTTGATCTTAATCCATTCTACTTGATGTTTTGTAGCTTATTTGAGATTTATGTGGATGATGCTACACTGTAATCATGTTAGCTTTAATCAAATTGGTCATTATCAGCTTGGGTGCTTTTTTGTCTTGAGATGGCGCTCCTAATCATTTAAATCACTTGCTATCTTTTCTTCTTCATACCAGGCTGTTCTTTCTTAAATAGGTCTTCTTCTTCAAAGTATTCCTCTGCAATTAAGTTTATTTGTTGTTTACAATCTTTCTTCATGTGTCCCTTGTTGCCACCCAAATTGCACAGTATATCTATCCTTTATCATGCAATCTTTCAATTATTTTTCATAAATTCAATTTTATCTATTGTCTTCACTGTTGGTTTATTTTTGAATTTTCTCTGCCATGTCAACTGTGACACTGTAGTCTGTTTATTCATTATTGATTTTTCATTAATTCTTCTGTTATTGTTCAGAATTATCTGAATAGCAAGTCCCTTTCTAATCATTCTATATAGTGAATTGTCACAGTCACATTTTATTTCAAATTGGGTATGAATGTTCTCTAGAAGTCCTTTATATATGTGACATAATAAATCACTCTTAGTGTAGCACTCCTCTTGTGAGCTCAATCATAATAAAGGGTGTTTATTTTAGAGTGATAGAACTTACAATGCGTACTGAGCTTAAATTTTATTGACTAATTGGCAACAGGCGGTTTCACATAGCTCAGTATGCTTTGACATTTTGTCAGTTGCACCTGAGACGTCAACATGTCTAGACGCACGTCTGAAGAGCGCCTACAAATTGTACAGCTGTATTATGCAAATAATAATTCTGTTCGTGCAATGTTTTGTGCATTACGGCCATTTTATGGTGTTCATAATCGACTGACTGAACTGCAGATTAGGGGAACAGTTGATCGTTTTTGCAGTACATTTACACTGTGTGATAATGTGCATCCAGAAAGACGTCGAACTGTGCGAACACCAGAAGCAATTGAAAATGTCAGACAAAGTGTGGAAGATGATGCGAGTGTTTCGGTTCGTCGGCGTGCCCAACAATTGAACTTATGTCCATCAACTTTGTGGACCATTTTGCGTCGGGATATTGGATTGAAGGCCTACAAAATTCAACTGGTTCAAGAATTGAAGCCTAATGACCACCGACTACGCCGTACGTTCGGTGAATGGGCCGAAGGAATAATTGCTGCTGATAATGAATTTCCCAACAAAATTTTATTCAGCGATGAGGCGCATTTTTGGTTAAAAGGTTATGTTAGCAAACAAAATTGCAGACTTTGGAGTGAAGAAAATCCTCAAGCATATGTCCAGAAGCCACTTCATCCTGATAAAATAACTGTTTGGTGTTCATTATGGTCTGGTGGAATTATTGGCCCATACGTCTTCCGAAATGACGAGGGTGAGAACGTAACCGTAAATGGCGAGCGCTACCGTTCAATGATAAGCAACTTTTTGGTGCCTCAATTGCAAGGTATTGATATTGCAGATAAATGGTTTCAGCAAGACGGAGCCACTTGCCACACAGCGAGACAAACCATCGAATTACTGCGGGAAACATTTGGCGACCGTATCATCTCCAGAAATGGACCTGTGAATTGGCCACCCCGTTCATGTGACTTAACCCCCTTAGACTATTTTCTTTGGGGATATGTTAAATCCAAGGTGTATGCTGACAAACCGGCCACAATTCAACAGCTTGAAATCAACATTCGACGAGTTATCACAGAAATACAGTCTGAAACACTATTAAAAGTTTGTCAAAATTGGACTGCAAGATTGCGGTACATTCGCGCGAGCCGCGGAGGCCATATGCCGGAAATAATATTTAAATACTAAATGTCATAATGTATACTTTGTAGTGGTACCTAATACATAGATATTAAGTCTTATTTTTAGTTTTTTTTATACCTTTGAAGTTCTATCACACTAAAATAAACACCCTTTATTATGTCAACTTGAGACATATAGTTTCATAAATCCTCTCTCTTGTTCATTTGCAAATTATTAAGAATCATTTGATATAGTTTCTTGAAACTTTCATCATTATATTAGGATTGATGTTCCCCTATTAATTTTCTATAGTTTTTATCTCTGTGCTTAGTAATAAGTAGTGTTAGTAGGCTGCTCCTGTCAGATAATGTGGAAATCTTGCTGCTATATTTCAAATATTTGAATCCACTCACCAAACATTGGTTAATAATTATCTTTTTTCATTGTGAATTTTGCATTTTGCATGGACTCACGTCATCTTATTTCCTTTCTGTTAATATTGAATTCTGGAAAATATTCTTTTTTGATTTTGTTCAGATTCATTCTTTACTTATCTCATCATCATTTCTACTATTCTTTTGATAAATTCTCCTTCTAATTTGTCTGACTTCATTTTTTCTTTTCTTCAGATGCTCCAATCACTAGACTCAATTTATTTTGGTTCTCTGATTTTTTCTTGTACCATGACTTCTAAGTTTTGTAATCTGCAGCAATATTGTTATTAGAAACAGCAATACATGAATTGAGGCAATCTGGCTGGTTTTGCTTCTTACCCAAGTAGCATCAATTGTTGGGCCATCATTGGTCCATTGTTGGCGCAATATTGGCCAATATTGGCATTTGGATATTGGGCCAATATTGGACCGTTAGAAATTACCAATATTTGGAATTAAAAACTACTGCTTATGTATCATTTGTGTTTTATTTATACATCTACTGATATTTTTTAAGTTAATTTGCATTTTGCCTTTGTGTAACATCCTCCACCTGGCCTATTTGTACAGTGTATTATCGTTAACAACTATCACTCAGTAAGTGGTGGGTGAGGATTTACAAATTGAGTCAATCGCCAGACATTTCTCCTCTGCTAGTTAGGTTAATTGAGTACTCATCATCTTTGTTTAGGTGACGAAGCCGTGTGACATTTCCTCATTGATTCATCTGTGGGCTACTACCTGAAGCTGATCTCCAAACCACAGTTCTCTTCCTTAATGAACAATTGATCCAATCCACTGCACCATCTCAGCTCAAATGGGAACTAGTTATGTGTACCCTACATTAGCTCAGTGCATATACTCATGTCAAGATGTAACTGACTTAAACTCAATTTTGTAAAGTGTTTGTTGATTTGAATAAGTAAAGCAACCGGGCATTGACACTAACTGCAGTTATTTAATATTAAAGTAGCCATTACCGTAAAATTACTGGCTTTAGAGATTATTTAATATGTTGCCTATACTTACATTTAATAACAATACATGTAAAGTCATTTATTCAGTCGATTATAGTCAAGTCTCTTACTATTAATTATAGATATATATCCCTAGGGTTCGGCTATCCAGCCATTTCAAGCATTTGTTAAATATACATGTATAGATTGGTAGTCAGCTAAGCAAGAATCAAGAAACTCCTATCCGTAACATAAGTGCGGTTTCATGACTGGCACAAGGAATGGAATCCAGCCACTAATCAACACAACTTGCTTAGCTGAACATTTTATTAAATAGCAAACCAGATAAATGAAGAATGAAAATAAAATATACTCCAAAGAATTTATTGTTCATCAAATTTCCTCTCATTTCTAAGCTATTTATAAAAAAAGTTTCAAAGTACCTGCTGATTTTGAAATTCAAATTAATCTTCTGCCAATATGGCTGTTCTTACGCAAGCATAATTTTGCTTGTTACAATTTGTCAAAAATTACTTAATTGGCTCCAGTATTTTTCTCAGAATGCACACTATTGTAATTGGTTGCAATCTTACAAAATGAATAAGATAATTAACTAATTTTACAATTATATTTCTTATTTTTTTTAATCACTTTTAATTCATTCAACTTTAATCTTCCTTTGCAACCTGTTCCTTTTTGGGTGATGCTACATTTGTAATAATCATTTTGAACAAAAAATTAGGGCTTAGTGGAATAATGTAGTCATATAGAAGTTACTAAGGCCAGTCTCAAATACTTGTACGTGAGACTAAGGATGTGATTCGGGGCAGGCCCAATATAGATTTGTGATATTTATTGAAGAAACTTGAACCATAATTTTCAGAATTTTATTAAAATTTTTTGCAAATTTTGTCCAAAATAGATGCTATGTTTGGATCTACATGAGACCAAAATGGAAATTTAATGCTAATGGGACCAAGTTTATTGGTACTAGACATGACTCAGGTCATTACAATTCTTGGTCAATAGAAAATTATGGCTTACATTTTGAAGGTTTCGAACTTTCTTCTATTTCTGCTTCTTTGAAATTTATGTAAAATTTACTAGTGACAATTTTCTACTAAAGGTAGAAACAGAAGAAAGAGCTATAAAAATGTGAAGTAGCATTCAAAATGATGTCAAATAACAAATATGTATCAATTTTTGTGCGCTCATTATTAGCAAATACGAATGGCCCAATATTGGCCCAATGGCCAATTGCCAATATTAGCCAATATTTCACTGACAATGGACCAATGATGGCCCAAAAATTGATGCTACTTGGGAATGTAGCCCACGACTAAATTGCACTAAACATTAGTAACTGCATGATCTTGTATACATGTAAGCAAACATTGTAGCCTGCAGAAAATTGAAAGTTGAATGTGCACAATTATTTAGTACAAAATTGTTACATAATTATTAGGGTGCTTGTAGACACCTTGTATTTGTAATACATCTTTTGTTTAACATCATACAAGTATTTGGATATAAAATAGATGGTTAGCTAATGTCAGGTGTCCAGCTGTTTGATGACATAAGTTATAAAGTGAATAGAATTGATAGGAATGCTAGACAAAGAAAAACTCCCATTCATACCACTATCCTATAGACACACTTTTATGAAAAGCACATAGCACTAATGCTGATGTAAATTGCTGATTGCTAAAAGTCAGCCACCTAAAGGCTGGTAAATGCATCCTCAGGGACCCTGAACACTACTCATGTACCTGAAAGTTTAGCTTTCCATTTCCATTATGTAATCAAACTTGATACAAAGCAAATATAAATCTATAAGATTTATTTTCAAATTTCTGAACTCATTTACAGTTATTATAGTAATTTTTTAAAACAGAACAACATGTAACTGTCTATTGTTGATATCTTAATTTAATACATAATCTTTGTCTGCTAGTTTACACAATGTGTTATGAATTTCAATAAATATTTTTGTTTAATCCTTTTTGTCCTTCAACAAGCACTAATACTATAATACTCCTCAGTTCACAAAAATAATTAATTGATATAAAAGCATAATCACAAATTATTAATCAACTTAAAATCAAAGGTATTTTATATCTTTGTTTCCTTTTTACTGATTATGACACAAATGGCTCTCTTTAATTAAAAATTTGAAAAATTATCAAAATGTGATTACAAGCCAGATATTTTCAATGAACTATTTAAGATTGAAATTGACAGTAAAATAATAGAGAATCTTGTCTTACAATGAGCATCTAAGTATAAGTTCAATTAGTAAACCAATAAATTCTATCCAACTTCCCATATATTACTGAGTCTTAATTTTATTTAAAAATATTTTACATACATGTAACTGGGCAGTTTCATTTCCACTGCTTCATATAACTGTGATTTGATTTTTTTCTCAGAACAATATTCCATGCAAGTATATTTTGCATTCTCTTAATGGTAGATTTATTTAAGTAATTAATTTTGGAAGATTGTTGTAACAACACACTTAATATACATGGGGCTGTTAGAAGACTTACATTAATCTAATGTATGCATGCTCTCCTAACAATGAATAAAAATATCATCAATCTACATTTATTCCACGATTTAGAAATATTTATGTCTTTCTAAAGTTGGTGTTAGATTTTTACATTTGTTCCCAATAGTGAAGAACTTTGGAGTGAAAGTATAATAATATTCCTCTTGAAAAGCATGTTGTAAATATATTTCCACTCTAAGAAGAACCCTTTCAACTCCCCAATCATCTCCGTTTTTTTGACACAATGAAGCCATTTTAATTAATCCATTTTCATTGAATAATTGATATTCATAATAATCTACCTTCCCTCTTTTGCGATCATTTCCAATATTGTTCAATAAAATTTCAACTGTTTTTCCACTAGGGTGTTCAAAGAAAATAGTAACATCACCATTTGTGTCAGCTCCTTCCTCTGCGCGAGTAATTACAGTTATACCATAGTAGTATCTCCTACTCTCAGATATGATGAGAAAAAGAAGGATGATGAATATAAACAAATTTGTTGATAGCATGTTTGTTGCCTAAAATTTAAAAATTAGTTTGTAATTGAAATCTAAAATTTGCATGCTAATTTTCTTTTTTTTAATTTATTATTAGAATTTTTATATTATTGTTAGATTTATGGTTTTTGCAGCATTATTTGCCAGTGTCGCAGTAATATAATCAACCTTGCTTTGATAACAGGGTGAACTTACACCTAAGCATTAGAGTAAAATTTGAGATCAGGTTGGCCGAACTGATGCAGAGAACCTCACAGAAAGAGTTGCATTAGACTAGAGCCCTAAGTTAAAAGAGTGAGAAGACCTATGACTTCTTAGGGGCAGAGTGTGCCCTACTTCCAAGTAAAACCTACACCCAGTGCTTTTTCAGCTTGTGCAATTAAATTATATCAAAAGAATTGAAATATTTACATGGAGAGCTAGTGTAAATGCACTATCCCTATCCCTGTACCACTGCAAGGCGCCCATTAATAAATTTTAGTTTTTTCGCAACACTTTCTAAATTATAGAAAAATGTCCAATTTAGTAATAAAAGGTCATTGAATAACACATGTATATTGAATTTACATCTTGAATGAACATAATAATATAGTATTGGTTTCTTCCTTTGTCTAATTTCTTCTTTGTATATTGCACATGTTAATAAATGATCTGACATCAAACAATCAGTAACAAAGTATTCAAAATTTGCTTTTTCTTGAGATTCACATATTATATAATCAATTAATGAAGAATTCTTTGAATTTATCTGTGTTGGAATTTTTACATTAATACCTGATATACCATGAATATCTATTAAATCATGTATATTTCTATTTTCAGTTTTGCTAAGATAATTTTGATTATAATTACCCATTAGGATTATTGATATTGATATTTTAGAAGCTTTGTTAATTTCAACTTTCATTGTAGATAGAAGTCTTGGCGTTATTGCAGAATAGTACCCTCAATAAAATTAAATATTTTTTATATATTTATACCTTATTTTTTATGCTGATTTCAAATATCATAATCATTTTTACCGGAAACTTAAATTTAACAAATTAATAATTGAAAATCTCTATGGAAACTAAAATAAAATGGCGGTTAGTTAGAATAGAATTATAGCTGACTTTTTATGAATTTTATAATTTTTGTGAAGAAAAAATTTTAGTTCAAATTGAGTATTTACCATTACAATAGTTTCGAGTTTTGTTAGTATTCCAAGTACTCCAAAACTTTGAATTTCATAAAAGTGAAGAGAACATAAATAATTCCAAATGACATGTAGAGAATTACTTTCAAAATAACACTTCTGCATGACATAAGGGAGCTCAAAAGAGCTGATAAAAATGGCAAAGCTAGCCTAAAAAGGGCTGGTTAAAAAATCACAAAAATAGCCCTGAAAAGGGCTGATTAGAAATGCAAATCAACATTCACACAGGATAAAATTCCTTTATGAGTAAAAGGAAATTTTCAAACCCACTGGGTTTTCCAAAATGCTGTCACCGCATAAATTCATATAGATGATGAGGTAACATATCATCAATAGTTCCATTCATAGCCTTAAACTTTCATTTGGCAGAACTCCACATGGCCTCAACATTCTGCGTGTGGGCTCCAGTTATGGTGTAACATCCTCTACCAGGCCTTTGTCAACGTGAATTATCATTATTAATTGTCACTTGATTAATGGCGGGTAAGGATTTACTATTTTAATAGACTGCTAAATGTTTCCTCTTCATCTAGTTAGTTACGCTAACTGAATAATAACTATCACAGTTTAGGTGACGGAGCCATGCAGTATATTCTCTGATTGACTAATTGTGGGCTACTGCCCAAAGCCGATCTCCACACAACAGTTCCTCTCCTTCATTAACGATAGACCAAGTTCATTGCACCATCTCAGCTCAATGGACATTAATTATGTGTAACTTACATTTGCTCAGTGCATGTACTCATGTCAAGGCAATACTGACTTAAACTCATGTTTTTGTAAAGTGTTTGTTGAACTGGATAAGTAAAGAAACCGGGCACTATTTAATATCAAACTGGCCATTACCATAAAATTATTGGCTTTTAGTAAATAATTAACTAACTGCAGCTTCCTACACTTACATTTAATAGTAATACATGTAAAGTCATTTATTCAGTCGATTATAGTCAAGTCTCCTAATTTTAGNTTTTTACCGGAAACTTAAATTTAACAAATTAATAATTGAAAATCTCTATGGAAACTAAAATAAAATGGCGGTTAGTTAGAATAGAATTATAGCTGACTTTTTATGAATTTTATAATTTTTGTGAAGAAAAAATTTTAGTTCAAATTGAGTATTTACCATTACAATAGTTTCGAGTTTTGTTAGTATTCCAAGTACTCCAAAACTTTGAATTTCATAAAAGTGAAGAGAACATAAATAATTCCAAATGACATGTAGAGAATTACTTTCAAAATAACACTTCTGCATGACATAAGGGAGCTCAAAAGAGCTGATAAAAATGGCAAAGCTAGCCTAAAAAGGGCTGGTTAAAAAATCACAAAAATAGCCCTGAAAAGGGCTGATTAGAAATGCAAATCAACATTCACACAGGATAAAATTCCTTTATGAGTAAAAGGAAATTTTCAAACCCACTGGGTTTTCCAAAATGCTGTCACCGCATAAATTCATATAGATGATGAGGTAACATATCATCAATAGTTCCATTCATAGCCTTAAACTTTCATTTGGCAGAACTCCACATGGCCTCAACATTCTGCGTGTGGGCTCCAGTTATGGTGTAACATCCTCTACCAGGCCTTTGTCAACATGAATTATCATTATTAATTGTCACTTGATTAATGGCGGGTAAGGATTTACTATTTTAATAGACTGCTAAATGTTTCCTCTTCATCTAGTTAGTTACGCTAACTGAATAATAACTATCACAGTTTAGGTGACGGAGCCATGCAGTATATTCTCTGATTGACTAATTGTGGGCTACTGCCCAAAGCCGATCTCCACACAACAGTTCCTCTCCTTCATTAACGATAGACCAAGTTCATTGCACCATCTCAGCTCAATGGACATTAATTATGTGTAACTTACATTTGCTCAGTGCATGTACTCATGTCAAGGCAATACTGACTTAAACTCATGTTTTTGTAAAGTGTTTGTTGAACTGGATAAGTAAAGAAACCGGGCACTATTTAATATCAAACTGGCCATTACCATAAAATTATTGGCTTTTAGTAAATAATTAACTAACTCCAGCTTCCTACACTTACATTTAATAGTAATACATGTAAAGTCATTTATTCAGTCGATTATAGTCAAGTCTCCTAATTTTAGTAATACAGATATAACCCTAATTGTCGGCTATCCAGCCATTTTGTTAATCTATTATAATGTACATGTAGTGATCAATAGTCAGACAAAGCAAGAATCGAAAAACTCCTTATCCGAGTGGTTTCGTGACTGGCACAAGGATCCTTTGAATCACTCCCATGATGGACTCCAGCCACTACTCAACACAACTTGCTTAGCTGAACATTTTATTAAATAGCAAACCAGATAAATGAAGATTATTAAACAAAATAAACTCCGAAGAATTTATTGTTCATCAAATTCCATTTAAATTTATTTAAAAAGTTTTAAGTACCTGCTGATTTCAAAATTTGAATTAATCTTCTGCCAATATGGCTGTTCTTATGTAAGAATAATTTTGCTTGTTACAATTTGTTTAATATTTCTTAATCACTACTGCATTTTTCTCATATTGTGCATATTGTGACTTAGTTGCATAATACAAATGAATAAGATAAGCAAAATTGAGTTTAAGTCAGTTACAACTTTTACGTGAGTGCACACACTGAACTAAAGTAATGTACACATAATTAGTTCCAATTGAGCTGAGGTGGTGCCGTGGACTCAATCATTGTTCAAGAAGGAGAGGAACTGTCTTGTGGAGATCGGCTTTGGGCAGTAGCCCACAAAGGAACTAAAGAGGAAATGCCAGACGACTCCGTCACCTAAACAGTGGTAGTCATTACTTACTTAATTAACATAACTAGTTAATAAGAGAGAATAGTCTGATGGTTCAACAAACTAGTAACTCCTCACCCGCAATTTACCGAGTGATAATTAGTAGCAATAATACACAGCACAAATAGGCTAGGTGGAGGATGTTACATGGCGACTGTGACAACTAAGAACAACGTCAACAGAGAGGAAACAAGCAGCGATACTCTTTCAAAAAACTTTGAAACAACTCAAAAGAAAAGTGAAAAGGAAGCAACAAAGCAGGGAACGAATAATAAAGTCAGCAAAGGCAGAAAACTTCAATCGCAACAGGTGCAAACTGGACTCTTGAATCATAACCGAACCAGAATGCCACTACGACATCAAGAAACAATGACAAACAATAAAAGTAAGAGAGGAAGCGCAAAGAAGGCGATACCGAAAACCACTACCCCTATGATGACGCGATCGTCATCCTACCCAAGGAATTCGGAAGAAACCCAAACCCCAGAGTCAAACAGACACGAGTCCTCTTCCGAACCAGGAACCCCAGAAATTATGGAAATTCTGAGAAAGAATAATGAGACGGAGAAATTACTACGAGAAGAAATTGGTCTGTTAACAAAAAGAATAGAAGACATCGAATCAGCAAGTGCGGAAACAATCAGGAACATTCAGATTGATATGGACACCAGATTGATCGAACAGAGTGAAGTGTTCCAAAATGAGATCAAAGCACTTACAAAACAGTTAACAGAATCGAACAGCAGATTCCTGGAACAAAATCAGCTTCTGCAAGATAAGAATAATGTATTAGAAAGAACAAACCGGCAGCTAATACAAGATAATGATATACAAGCTGCAGAGATATCACAACTTAAAAGCAAAATAACTAGACTTGAAACAAACAGAGATGAACAATCAGCACAGCTACAACAGGATTTGTTGGAAATGGAGAACAGGCGACTTGTCGAAGACAAGGATCTGAGACAAGAGGAGATAGCTCAACTGAAGGACAGATTGAGGCTTTTGCAACTGAACAAAGACGAACAAGATAAAATACAATCCCACAATTTTCAGTTCGTAGGAAGGAAAGAACGGGAGCTACGAGCTTCACCACTCCATGACCACTTATCAGAGGACTCCTCAGAAGACGAGAACGAGGCAGAAAAGAAGAAATTCGTTGAGGAAATCACAAAAGCGATAACCACGCAACTGCGGAAGGAGGAAGCGACGACAAAAAACATGAAACCAAAATACAACAACTCAATATTAAATCAAGAGGTGGGAAATGATATGATCCCCTGCAAGGCTACGTTACCAAAATTCAGTGGCAGAATAGATGGCTATAACCCAACATTCGGGGAATGGCTCCAAATGTTCGAGTTGACAATGGCGGAAAGAAAGGTGAGCCAACACTCAGCAGCAGCAAGATTCCCCTTATATTTAATAGGAGCAGCGGCGCAGCACTACCTACTGTTAGATCCCGAAACAAAAACAAACTACGAATTGTTAATTGGCGACTTTATAGAATACTATGGAAATGAAAGTTTTAAGAACCAATACCGGATAATTTTAAACGGGACAAAGATGAAGAAGACGGATGACATCCGAAATTACATACAGCAGGTTGAAAGGCTGGTGACACTCAGCTCAAGGGAGAACCAATACTCGAAGTATGACCTCTTTTCGCACATTTGTAAGGTGATGCCTGATAATATAAGAGCACAATTTGAAATTAAGTGCAACATAGACAACAAACTGGAAAAGATGATTAGATAAGCAGTGGATATACAAGCGACAATTGAAAATAACACGAGAATAAATGAAAAAGCAGCTTGGCATAGAGAAGCGCCAACCTGGAGGAACAACCTCAAGCCGAAAAACAGGTTCGTGAAGTAGGAGACTGACAAACAAGTAAAGACGATAAGAATAAAAACTAGAGACAGAAAAACGAAGAAGGTTAGTGAGAAAGACATTAAATGTTATAATTGTGGAAAGAAAGGGCACAAGAGAGACGAGTGCCACAAACAAATAAACATGATCGAAGAGGAATCAGGATACTTTGAAGAAGAAGATTTGATAGAATCGGCGCAGCAGTGATGATTATGGCGAACATGGATACTGTAAATACAATGACAATATTGGTCAATTGGATAATGATAAAAGCAACTATTGATACAGGAGTGGCAACCTTGATAATTACAGATGACTGCGCAACAAAGTTAGGGTTCTCAAGAGAAGACCTCACCAAGTGTAATAAAAGACTCATCAACGCATCTGGCAAATATATTGATACCAAGGGAATATTGGAAGCAGTACAGCTAAGAGTGGCGAACACTACGTTCGAACAATCACTGGTAGTAGTGGATAT